>CM022703.1:66405074-66486457 GCA_012295165.1 Asparagus setaceus | reverse complement strand
CGGGGTTGCCAGCGACCCTCGCGCGCCTATCACAAGCGCGGGTCTCAACCGTCCAGAGCATTCAGCGAACCTGGCGTTCCCCGATCTAAAGCGGTGCGAACCGGCGTTCAAGTGCTCAAACGCGATCTTCGTGTTCCAAGTGCCAAATCATCGGCATATCGACGCTGCTCACATGAGGCCAAGCCGTCGGTTGTTGACCGATGGACAAATGTCATTTGGTCCATTGAACGACGACATTCTCACAGGAAGGAGACTTCAGAGGTCGAACACCTTGGAGTCACTTCTAACATGATCGGAGTAGGCAGACCGTCAATCTCTAGCTCCAATGAGCCAGAGGCAAATCGGTCCCCGGGCTTGAAAGAGGCTTTGAATGACTCCGATGGAGTTTACCGACATACTCGGACTCGAACAGGGGTCATACCCCCTGTCAACTACCAAAAGTTGGCTAAAGAAATTGAGTCTGATGATGAGCCTTCAGCCATCGCAGAATCTCAATCCTCTAGTTCTTTCGTGGAGCATGTGAGCGCTGTCTACCTGACGGAGAATCTTGAAGATTTCAAGAAAATGCTCGAAGAGCATCGGGCTATGATGCAAGAAGCCTGCGATCACAACAAGAGTCCATCGATCAACTTCGAAATGGTAGCCCAACTTATTGCGGATAGGGCTCAAGTTCACATGGCTAGCTCAACACCTCGGTAGGAATCATCACGGAGGAGGAGTCAATCCCAAAATGGAAAGAAAAAGTGAATGAAGCTCCGATCAAGAAGCCCATCCGTAGAATCCTCCTCTAAAGAAGGGAGAAAGCGATCAAAGTCCTCAATCGGCAAAAATGCGAGAACCGAAGCCCGCCAATGCCATGGCTAATAGGTCGCGAGCTCCAAGATCGAGGGTTGTCGGGCCGTATCTGCGAGAATGGGATACGGTTCCTTATCAAAATTCAAAATCCGGCCTACAAGCTTTCGGCGACGCGGGATCACCGAACCACCACATCTACCATTTTAGGTCACGGTGGAAATGTGATGGCAAACGATATCATAGCGGCTCGTTTGTTCATTGGCACCTCAAGGGGTTGCCTTTGAATGGTTCATGAAGCTGCCGAGATGTATCGAAAATGGGCGATTTAGAGACTCTTCTGTCACGATTCTTTGAAGATGACACGGAGATCACTTGTCACTTCTCTCCTTGCCATTAAGCAAAAGGAGGAGAGCCTATCAAAGTCTTCGTCGAGCGGTTAGAAGCATGGCTCTTTGATGCTCGGCAGGTATGACCGATCGCTCACGATTGACACTGTCGGCGCAATTTACAAACCAATCTCCTAGCTCGAATGGGGTTACAAAATATCGTTCACGGAAACAACTAGTCTCTCAGGCGAGCAGTGAAGCAATTATTGCTAGGATTGAAGTGAAGAAGAGGAGACTCAGAAGACACGGCTATTGATGACCCGACTCTAAATCGCGAGGTCGAGACTTCGGTTAGTATCAACCTAGAATAATTACAGTGGGGTTGATTATCACATTATTTTCAGTAGAATAATAAATTCTAAATATTGTCAAGTTAACAAAATACTTTGGACAATGTAAGCACTTCAACGTCTTGGCTGACACCACCAAAATTAACTTATCAATCCTCTCGATAGGATGATAAGTCTACAAAGTTGCTCAAGTCGTCACACAATCGTCGGTTAACAATGCACCTCGACAACCAACTTATCAATCCTCTCAATAGGATGATAAGTCCACAAATTGCTCCAATCCCAACGTATCCTTGTCATGTTAACCTCACACCTCGACAATCAACTTATCAATCCTCTCGATAGGATGATAAGCTACAAAGTTGCTCACATCGCAACGCAATCTCCACAAAGTTAAGATTAGCTCGTCTTGTTATTAGCAAGGCGACCTCTTCGACAATCAACTTATCGACTCTCTTCAATAGAGCGATAAGTCCTCAAAGTTGCTCAATCGCAATGTATCCTTGTCATGTTAACCTAACACCTCGACAATCAACTTATCGACTCTCTTCAATAGGCGATAAGTCCTCAAGGTTGTTATTAATAACACCACAATCCGCCTCACATGTGTGGGAATTTTATCGAATCCTAAGTAGGGGTAAGTCAGCGCTAACACACGTTGCGGGTTTAGTCTTTACCGATCGAAGAAGACACGAATTCAAATCGGGAATTTTATCTGAAACCTAGCGAGAGATAAGCACGCATCTAATACATGCGGTAGGGTAGTCTATTCGAGTGAGAAAGCCGAAGCTGCGTGTTAACATCGTAGCATTAAGCCTAAAGAGTTTTATTCTTTTAGCACAACGTCACATGCGAGCGGTTTAGATAATCGCATGCTAGCCGATTCAAGCGGTGTCGGTAAAGGCTCATCAAGTCCGTTGATGGTCGGGGTTGGCGATAACCCTAAAGTCAACGTCTAACACGCGTTGTCGGTTAGTCTCTTGCGGTAAAGGCGACAAAGTCTACGTATTCAACATCGTAGCACAGCGTCGCGTCTTGGCGGACTCCTCTAACATCAACTTATCGACACTCTTCAATAAGAGCGATAAGTCCTCAAAGTTGTTCAAATCACAACTAAATCACGACAAACAACTTATCAATCCTCATCAATAGGATGATAAGTCCTCAAATTTGCTTAAATCGTAATCAACTTATCAATCCTCCTCAATAGGATGATAAGTCCTCAAAGTTACTCCGATCATAGCGTATCTTCATCAAGTCAACACTATACCTCGATGATATAATCAACTTATCAATCCTCCCGGCGGATAAGTTCCTCAAAATTGTTCAAATCACAACTAAACCCCGTCAATCAACTCATCATTCCTTTCCAATAGAATGATAGATCCACAAAGTTGTTCAAATTACAACACAATCCTATCAAAATCTGTACACATCCTCAGCAGAGTTTGATAACCAACTTGTCAATCCTCCTCAATAGGATGATAAGTCTACAAAGTTGCTCACATCGCAACACAATCTTGTCATGTTAACCTCACACCTCTGACAGTCAACTTATCAATCCTCCTCAATAGGATGATAAGCCCCAAGCCTTGTTCACATTACAAGCCTAAAGCCTTGTTCACAACACAAGCCTAAAGCCTTGTTCACACCGCAAGCCCCAAGCCTTGTTCACATTACAAGCCTAAAGCCTCGTTCAAACCACAAGCCCCAAAAGCCTTGTTCACATCACAAGCCTAAAGCCTTGTTCAAACCACAAGCCCAAAAGCCTTGTTCACATCACAAGCCCAAAGCCTTGTTAACACCACAAGCCCAAAGCCTTGTTTAAACCACAAGCCCAAAGCCTTGTTCACACCACAAGCCATGTAAGCCTTGTTCACATCACAAGCCTTAAACCTTGTTCAAATCATAGGTTTCATATTTTGTCCCCCGACAAAACCTAAACTTATCGACTCTCATCAATAGAGCGATAGGTCCTCAAAATCTTGTTCAAACCACAAGTACCCAATTTTATCAAGTTAACTCCCCACCTCTGATTAAATCAACTTATCGGCTCTCTTCAATAGAGCGATAGGTCCTCAAAATCTTATTCAAACCATAAGTACCCAACTTTATCAAGTTAACTCCACACCTCTGATAAAATCAACTTATCGACTCTCTTCAATAGAGCGATAAGTCCTCAAAAATCATCATCAAGTTAAAAATTCCACCTCTGATGATAAAACCAATTTATCAACTCTTTACAATAGAGTGATAAGTCCCCAAAAGCTTGTTCAAACAACAAGTATGAAAGGCATGTCAAGTTAACACTATACTTTTGGCACCTTAAAGAAAAGTCTAAAAGACTTAGTTGGAAATGTGGGGTTCATCCTCGCGTTTTACTCATAGCGAAGGACCACCTAGCGTTTCAACACAGCGTGAGGGTGGCCCGTTTAAACCGAGAGCGATGGCCGACTCAGGTGTTTCAACCTCAAATCGCGAGGATCGGTCTCCGTAGCAAAGTTCAAAGCGCTATGGTCACTCCTGCATTTTAAAAAAAAAGCAAAAACGCCGGAGTTCACCCATGCAAGACGAATGACTAGCGTGGACAAAAGCAGAACACAACTTTTTGAAGGCGAATGAGGAGCAATACCTTCTCGAGAATCAAACAAAGAAGATATCAAAAGTATTCAAAGCTCGTCCTACCAACCGCGACCTTCGAAAACTTTGGAGGGTTCTGGCGTAAAAATTCGAAAGGCGGCCAATATTAGCGAAACACTATCAATGAAGGTTACAAGTGACGACTTTCACGACAAAGGAGAATCGAAGCTAATGTCTCGAGTACGAGGATTACAAGTTGACAATCCTTGTGAAAAGAGATCACAAGTGTTGATCTCTTCAAAAACGCGAGCACATGGCGGCGTTTCAATTCAAAATGCGAGCACATGGCCGCGTTGAAGCCTAAAAGCGGAGCACATGGCGGCGTTTCAATTCAAAATCACGAACCGTGGCCGCGTTCGAAGCCCAAAAGCGGAGCACATGGCCCGCGTTAAGCTAAAGCGGAGCACATGGCGGCGTTTCAATTCAAAATCGCGAACCGCGTGGCCGCGTTCGAAGCCCAAAAGCGGAGCACATGGCCGCGTTGAAGCCTAAAAGCGGAGCACATGGCCCGCGTTGAGCTCAAAAGCGGCGGGCTCCGACTGCGTCCTAGTTAAAGCGTGACGCGGAGGTCCGTCCCGCGTTCACGCACTAAAATGCGAGGCGAGGCTTGCTCCATAACGAACCTCGCGTTTGACTCATTCAAACATGAGTTGAGCGGTTCCTAAACCGTTTGAGAGATTTAAGGGGGTTACACCCCTAAACCCCATTATGAAGCAATTTAAAGAGTTACACCCCTTTAATCCCTATAAAATGAGGATTTTCACGACCAAATGGGGGCTGGTTGAAGGGTTGAAAGGGTTTGGCGGAGAACTAAAAAGGGAGAGAAGGAGGGAGAAAAGAAAAGCCACTTACGCATTTGTGATCGTTGTGGCGATCGGACCTTCATCCGTGAATACGTCGGCGTGAAACTTGGAGAGAAGCCTCAACACTCGTTGTTCCCGATTACGAGCGGTGGAGATTGATTTCTACCGATTGGATTTGGAGATATCAAGGTTTTACCGAAGCCAATTGTGCGAGAACGGTTTCTTCTGCTGTGATCGGCGTGACGATCGGACCTTCATCCGTGATCGTCGAGTGAAACTTGGAGAACGGCCTCAACACTCGTCGTTCCTAATTCGAGCGGTGGATATTGATTTCTAGGTTGGATTTGGAGATATCAAGGTTTTACCGAAGCCAATTGTGCGAGAACGGTTTCTTCTGCTGTGATCGGCGTGACGATCGGACCTTCATCCGTGATCGTCGAGTGAAACTTGGAGAGAAGCCTCAACACTCGTCGTTCCTAATTACGAGCGGTGAAGATTGATTTCTACCGGTGGGATATGGAGATATTGAGGTTTTACCAAGATCAAGGCTTTTCTTTTAAAGAAAGGATCAAACCTCCTTTCTTTGGCATCAACTCTCCTAGAGAGTTCAACTCGACATAGCTTTCAAACTTGCACGGCAAGTTCTTCTCCGCCATTCTTGGCTAAAAGGATTACTAATCCTTTTCTAAAATCAACTCTATCAAAGAGTTTTTAACTCTGGCAGAGTTCTAAACTTGCTCCTGCGAGTTATTTTTCAACCTCGTCCCACGAGTCAAGACGGTCGGATCGTCAACGGGATACAAGGTTCAAGCTCCTATCGCCACCGTGAAGAACCCAGATTTAATAAAGGGAGGGATCTCCGTTGACCCTTCCTTCTTTTGTAAATCGGGCAACCGATCGAGGAATTTATATTTTCTTTTTATCTAAGTCAGTTAGAGAGAGAGATTGCATTCGAGAGATTGTATTCATTATTCTTCAAATAGAATAGACCAATTTTACACTTTCTCAATTTTTCCTCGCGAACAAGGGAGCTAAGGGTTCGCTTTTGCAATCACAAGGGGTTTCTGTAATTCCTATAAACCTGAGGGTACTTTTTATAATCTACTTGCATATATCATGTTGATCTGATAGAACAAAGTATGTAGGGTTGGGCATGGGCCGGTTCGAACCGCGGGCTGAACTGGCCCGGCCCGACCCAAGTTTAATTATAAATATTTACTTTTTTTTTAGTAAAAAATAAATGGGCCTTAGGTAGCCAAGTATTCCTTTGAAGTCCGAATTACGTATATCTTTGTGTTTGCAATGTTTTTCTGTGTGATGTTTATCTTTATATATATATATATATATATGAGCTCTATAAACTTAAGTTGATAAGAGATAGTGTCCACCGACTTTTATATCCATTGATGTTGCCTTGGGATAGGTAAAATCAAGATGCACACAAATCTCAAAGATGGGCTTTATATCTTTCACTTAATCCCAAGGCAACATCAATGGTTAGAAAAGTTGGTGGATGACTATTCCCTATCAACTTAAGTTTATAGAGTCTTGCTATATATATATATATATATATATATATATATATATATATATATATATATATATATATATATATATATATATATAAGCTCTATCAACTTAAGTGGATAGGAGGCCTTGTCCACCAAACTTTTATCCACTCATCTTGTGTTTAGATTTGTGCCATCAGAGATGCACAAATCTCAAAATTGTTCATATCTTTCATGGATCCCAGTCAACATTAATGGATAAAAAGTTGGTGGATGACTATTTCCTATCTACTTAAGTTTATGGGAGCTTTTCAATATATATATATATATATATATATATATATATATATATATATATATATATATATATAAAATAAAGAGTTTGAAATGGGAAAAAATAAATTAAATATAATTTTATAGATATGAATACAAAGTTAATACAATTGAGAAATGAAAAAATAGAAAAAAGTAGGAAAAAAAACCCATGGGCCAACCCGCGACCCATGGGTCGAGCCCGACCCACCCCGCCCCTAGGCGGGTCATGGACCGGGCTGGGTTCATAGTTTTAAATGTCGGCCGCCATGACCGACATGTCGGATCGGAGGCTAGAGCGATACGGATATGGCCATTTCAAGTCGAATATCGTTTTCGAGATCCATGTCGGACATGTCGGGGGATATTGCGAACATATCGACCGATTTTCAACCTTGAAAAATCGACTTTTTTGGAGTTGATAAGTGTTAGGGTTTGGGTTTAGTACTCAAAACCCAAACCCGATTAATTATTTTTTTAGCCTTTTGTTCCCATAATAACCCGATTAGCATATAATACATATTAGGGCAAAGAAAAAAAATGTTGCTCTCTTTTCCGCCGCGATCTCCTCTCGTTTGTCTTCGTCTCTACAAATTGAAATTGTGAATTCATAAAAGAATGATGTAAACAATAAGTTTGAACCGTAGCTTGAAATCAATCCAAAGTCTAACACTTTGAGTAGAAATCCATCCGTTATGGCAATCCGATATTTAGTACATGTCCCTCGACATATCCCCGATTTTCGCTGTCCGACATGAATTTTAACTATCGACATGAACCCGATATCCGACATTTAAAATCTTGGTTGGGTCCACTCCCAAACCCGGGATCAAAGAAGCAAGCCCGACCCACTCTGACCCGTGCGGGCCCGGGTCAGACCCGGCCCGGCCTTGAACCCGGCGGGCCGAGTCACGGGCCTAAACCGGCTCAGCCCACGCCCACCCCTAAAAGTATGTCATCCAAGTGATGACTAATATAGAAAATGATAGGAGTGCATTTCTATAGTTATAGTCATTCAATATAGTTAAACTAATGCCTTCTCATTCCTTCGGTGGTATTTTTGCCATCTCAAGAGCAGAAAGAAGGTTGAAGAAGAAAAGTAGCCAAGGTTGCAAAACAAGTTTCTTCAGAAAAACGACATGTGGTGAGACTTCCACTCCTCCAACCCCACCCCTCAAAAACCCAACATGAAGGGAGAACAGTAAGTAGGAAATTAAAGAATTCAGCAAAAGGAATGAAGGAATATTAAAAGCCAAAACCAGCTTAGGGACTTGAAAGCTAAATCAAACAAGTTTACACCAAAGTGAAGAACTAAGAGTTACTTTTAGCTATGAAAGAGAGTACTTAAGGCAGTATATTCCTTACTACGAGATAAAAGGAGAAAATCAAGATCAAATGTTAGTGCATGACATACAAAGCAAACACATGCTTAGATACGTTGTCAAACAGTGAGCCATTTTGCTTACACAAAGAAAAGCAATGGACTATAACAACCTGCTGGAGTGTTGGAACGCATCTACATCACTGTCTCCATCTTGAACATGCTGCCTGTTGGCTTCAAGGGCAAGGGACTCGAGATTAGGTGATGAACCAAAGGCCGGAGGAGGGTGAATGCTGACGATAGTATCAAAAATAAAATAAATAAATCAAGAAACTGGTGTTAGTGCTGATGAACAGGAAACTGGTAAGAACATGGAAGAAAATTTAAATATGTGAACAATAAAATGGATAGAAGTATCAACACCTCTGTTTACTAAAATAATTTGAAGAGCAATGAGCATCATCATCCCCTTGTGTGATGTCAAACAAATCGCCTTGATTTCCATCACACGATGGAGGTACCTAAACAAGAAAAACCTCGGCCATGACATAACTGATAACAACTGCAAGGGTTTAATATACACCATGTTGCAAAAATTAAGGGGAAATAAGCAGAAGTAACGCGAAGCAAACTAATTATCCAGTGAAAGGCAACTAGTGATAATAATCAATTTCCACAAGCGAGATCACTCGACAAAAAGCTACTTGGATTGAAAACATTCTCATGGTATTTGCCAAATCAACCAACAGAAATATCCAAATCAGGTTTGACTAGCCATAGATAGTGTAGCATTTACAAGACAAACAACGTTGATGTATCTGGAAAGTAAATAAAGTTAAGATCTTAAATCTAAAAGTTCATTCTTGGTTATGAATACTAAGGATAAAAAGGAAACCATTAAGAAATTAGTTTAACCACAGGTTGCGCCCATTGGTTTTAAGGAAACACAAACATAAACCTGTCAACCAATAAACAAAACAACAAATGTGAGTGGTACAAGACATAAACCTTTGCTTACGCTTGCGCAAAAACATTTGAATGGTCAAGCAGTTATAGTCTTGCATTGAGGATCAGCTTTTAGTCTTTTATTATACCTAATTCTGATCTATTTTATAGACTTAGCCATTGTATAACCGCTTTACCAGAAAAAATATAATTTAAGGATTGAAGGTCAACAATGTATGTCAAGCAATCTAAACTGCCCTGCATGAGCCCTTAGACAAAGCATAAGAACTCCTCAACATAAAGATAATACCCTTGGAAGCTGATTAATTGGGAATATAAAGTATATCTAATAGCCATATCAAAGATGAGAAGTGAACCCAGACCTTTCTTAAAGCTAGAATCTGGAGCCATTCATTGCCACCGCTTAAAGAACTGAATGAGATTGAGACATATCTCTATTAGCCATGTCTAGCCTTCATTTTTACACGGACTTAATATTTAACAGAAATTCAAATGAGAAAGAAAATCACATTTCTTGTATAGAAATGTAGCATGCTTGCCAGATTCATCACTTATATTTATCACAAAAAACAAGATGAAAGCAGAAACTAAATGTATCATAAATTATAACTTCAAAGGTGACAGGCGTAGCCAGATAAGGTTTCTGCTTGTCTCGGTTATTAAGTCAATGTACTTATGATTCCCTCGAGCACTCCTAGGCACCTTGCCAAGTGATATTCTACATTCCTGAGCACCCTTTCTATGGCCTTAGCTAGCTTAACAGAAGCAGAGAAGTAGAGATTTAGCGAAACAGAACAATGATGAATTGTGATATGAATCACAATTTGGAAATAACCCTACCGATTATGTCACATAGAAGTTTTAGCTCTTGACAATAGAAATTGTAAAGGAGGAATAGCAGTTAAAATTCAAGCCAAATTTAACTGAATGAGCATAGCAGAATGATTTTTGTGATATTTGGACAATAAAGCCTATTTTTGTGAATTTGAATGAAAAGCATTTTGACCACTTCCAGGACTCAGTTAACCTTTAGTAATAAATGGCTTTGCTTTCTCACCCATCAGTAACAGCCACTTAATAAAAATTCATGCACTTTGTATTTGTTTTTCTTTTCTTTTCTTTTTCTTTTTTTTAATTTTTATTGTGACCTTAGACACTATTTAATGTGCCTTCAGTAATAACTTTCTATTAACTTGTTAACATATTGACTAGGGAAAAAAAACACTTGATTTCATGCATTACTCTTATATAACATAACATTAAAACAACCCAAACATCGTTACCATTCCTCCATTTTCTTTTAACTTCAACAAATAAAGGATAGATCATAGAATCACTAAAAAAATTATAGAATGAACATAATCTTTGGTTCAACCTTCAGAATCCAGGGTCGGTCAAATTGGTCCAGGTAAACCTATCACCCTATGCCAATTGGACATATATGTCCATCCCATATGAACCCAAGATAGGCATTTTTTGAGCCAGCAGACATGTTCAACTAGCACGTAACAACAACCCCACCTAGCATGCTCTTCAAAGACAAACAGAACAAGATGGCAAACCAACAAGAAATATCTTGTGTAAATTTATTTTTACTTAAATTGCAAGAGCAATGTGCTTAAGAAAGAGCAATAATTTCAACCAAACAAGCATATTACACAAAGTTCATGACTTCCAAGTTCAATGATGCTTATTTTGACTTTGGCATAGACTATATAAAGACCAAGATCTTAAATTCAAATATCAATATATGAGGTACTAATTACTAAGTCAGAAAAAGAACCAATATGATCGTTCATAAGTCTTCCTTATGCATGTCAGATTGGCAATTAAAAAAGGACCGAAGTCTACATTGTTTCCAACAAGAAGCAAGGTTATCGCAATGTTTAAAAAGGGTATTGTTATGAAACTCCCCATACTTGACCAGATATTAGGAAACCCTCCAGCATTTCTTTTAATCTTGCATCACCCTCCCATTAGTTGGGTGTTACATCTTTTTTCCATGTGCGTGTAAAAAACACATGCTTTCTACCTTTCTTCTTCTGAAAACATTTCCCTCTCTTGAAGAACATAAAAATATTGGCGGGATAATGCAAGTTGATGCAAAGAAAGAAGAGAGACGGAAGAAAAACTATGTTAATGTGAAGACAAAAAACCAACCCCACCTCTTCTTCCTCCCTCAAAGGCTCAGCTGCTCAAAGTATAATAGAGTGCAAGGTTGCCAACGAATCCCAAACCTAACAGGTCATATCCTTTTCAGATTCAATAACTCTGCTAGCCACCTTCACGAGTCCCCATATCATCTTCAATCCAACAACGCCACAACAGATCCATCAATCCAATTAGTCATCAAAGATAACCAACTGGGTTCAAGTAGCCATCAAGCTCAAGATAGAGCACACATTGTTGTCTTTTCTTTCATACAGACATCGACGACAATGACGGTCTCCATTTGATGTTTGTGATTGGAAAGAAGCATGAATAGTGATATATGACAGGGTAACGAGGGAGTGTACATGAGTGTAGAAGGTGAAAACATTGGGTTGATTGTCTTTGATGATTAGAATAAATTGAGAGACAATATCAAGGAGATTTGGGGCTTGCTCAAAAGTAAATGAGGGTGCAACAGGAAGGAAACTGAGGGAAAAAAGGAGAACATGATCAGAAGAGAACTTAACAGACAACTTAATGATAGAATGAGTCACTAAAGCTACCTTGGTTTGATGGATCAACTCATAGGTAACAAGCATTAAAACTCTTGGATGAACCAAATTGTAAAGGAATGTAGGCACCCAAATGATTATCTAATTATCATGAGCAGCCAACTTCAGTAAATTGTAATCATAAATGGTTCCTCATGTTCCGTAAACAAGCTAGCAAAGATGATATCTAGTTGGCTAAAGGGCAAAGGAAAAAACAAAAACGCTTTATAGTTGACAAAGAATTTTACAAGCATGGTATTAAAAATGTGGCGCGAGTTACATTTTAAAGAGTGGATACTGAACAACTGAAGAATCTGAATTTTTAGTAGTAAAGGAGTACGATTGGAGTAATCTTACATAATTAAATATTTAAATGTCAATATAACCAGACTCGATAAAATCCTATCTCATCTAAAATGGAAAAATATGAAGAATTAGAAAAGCTTTCATAAATATAACATTCAAGAAATAGTGTAGCATGTTGTTCTAAGAGATGTCCCATATATAGCATCCTTTGGCTGTCAACAGTAATAACTAAAAGAAGCATCAAACCCCTGCCAATGAAACAATACACAGCATTCAAAGAATTCATTTTCTTTTAAATTCCTAACAATTCTTTGTACAGGTGTGTGATAACTAACAGATAGGACAACTATATAAAACAAAGGCTGATAACGCAATACAATTTATAATTTTGTGTTCAGTTAAGGCAAATCACAGCATCAGTATGCCCTTTTCCATCAAAATGAGGTCAGTTTTGGAAGCTAACTCAAATGCCAGAAAACAGTTGACCGAATTTTCATGAAATGTTTATCCTCATAACGAAGAATCTGTAAATACCACACGTACAACATAAAATTGTCTTCTGAAGAAAAAAGTACTCTCCTCTCTCAACACAAACAGAAAACTTACACATCTATGGTCAAGGTTGAGTAGGTGAAATCAAAAAACAAGAAAAAGTAGGCAAACAAAGACTTGCTTATCCTTGAACCTCTTTTAAAGTAAAAAAACCATCAAGGACAACAAGTCAACTGCACTGAAAGTGCATATAAGATCTCACCAGCAACAGCTCCTATAAATTTGACTTTTTTAATCATGCATAATGGGAACTAAAAAACCCCGGGACCAATTAAAACTCCCAATTAGTTTATAGACTAAATTAAAGATTTCCTCGTCAGGCTAATAATCAATTTAGGATTTAGTAAACAAATGTCGTTCACTACACAGTAAACGCTTTTCAGTATATCAGTAACCATCTATTGAGACCTTGACATTCCAAAAAGTAAACCATAATAATGTAAAGTCTTTTTTCAATATTAGCACCTTAAAAAATCAACCTTTTGAAATTAGTCCCTCCAATCATTGAAATTGCCCAGTTCTTATAAGTTGTTTCAAATTAAACCCAATAATTAAAGATTTAAGGGACTAATATAAATAAAAAAAACTAATGCAAAATGAGATATTTTTCTCCTCACCTGAACCAAGCGGACGGCGAGAGCAGGCCTGTTGGCAGGATCATGAGCCAATTCCAGCAATCTCTTGTGCGTCAAAACATCCTCCGCTCTCTCAACATTCACATCCATCGCATATCTACAATCAAAAATCAAGAATCCAATTCAACAACCGATCGAATCAAAACCTAAATTCTCCAGAGATCGAGAGAGCACCTCGCCGGAAGTCGATTGAAGTGAACCCAGAGATCATCGCTGAACGACGGCGACTGAGCCTCCGCCAACTCCGAGTCCTTGAGTCGCCGGACGACCTCATTGAAAACATCGAGCTTTTGGCGGTGATTCTGCTGCTGCTTCTGATGGCGATTGTTGTGAGAGGGAGACGACGACGAGTCCACCGCTCTGCTGCTGCAGCTGTCGGTGGAGTCCTCCATCGCCATTGACGATCTAGCCCTAATCTCAATCACAGTCTCTGTAGATTTTAATTTCCTTTTAAAGGAAGAGGCTTGGGCTGCAAGCTTCACGTGAGGAGGCTTGGAAAGGGGAAAAAACGAAGGAAAAAAAAAAGAAAGAAAAAGAAAAAGGGCAAAGTAACGGAAGGAAGCGGAGAAACAGAAGTGTATGGAGACGAAAGGAGGCAAGAGGATGGGGGAGTGAGAGAGGGGGTATTATATAATTTTCCCACGTGCTAATCTCTAGTACTTTTGTAGATTATTTTTATAAGGCTTTTTCCATCTTAGACCCTACATAATCTATTGTTGTCCTTGGAACCTTCAAATCTTCGCATTTGTAATTTACTACTACAATCATTTTAAGTTGTTTTAAATTACTTTGCTAAGTGACATTTCGTTCAAATTCAATACTACCTGTGGTGTGGTTAAGACCTAACTGCTAATGGTGACACCCTTTCTAGTGTATGTTTAATTAATTCTTATTACCAGAAATAAATAGTAACAAGGTGAGAGAAAAAAAAGAATTACAGATTTAGGTAGACCTGAAAAGAAAAGAGAAAAGACGAGGAATCCATCACAAGAAAGGATAAGGGAAAAAAGGTAAATGATGGTTGAAGCAAGGTCTGTTTGATTAGGGTATAATGATCCAAGAAATAAAATGAAGAGTTAAAAGAACCTGTAGTAAAACTGGTCTACAAGCTGATCTAGAGATGGTACTTTAAAATAAGTAGAAGATTTAGAAAAGTAAAATTTAAATATAAAGATTTAGATGTCTTGACTTAAAAATGTGTAAGAATTTAGGAATAATTCCATACTAGTCCCTCAATCTATGAAATTGCTCGTTAATCCCTCAATCCAAGTGTTACTGCAGTTTGGTCCCTCAATAATCAAAATATCCTCCACCAATGTTTTCTTGAAGGGTTATTTGCAACTTGGCACTCTAAAATTTAATTCTTTTAAAACTTTGATACTCCAGACACTTTGATACCCCCAAAGTTTACACCTTTTTTAACTTGATACTCTAAACTTTTTTGACACTTTGATACGCTAAACTTTACACATTTTTAACTTTCATATCCCAAAGATTCCATATTTTTAACTTTGGCAGTTTACAGTTTAGACTTTCATACCCCAAAGATTCCACATTTTTAAACTTACAGTTTACATTTTTTTTTTAACTTTGACACCTTACAGTTTACATATTTTTTTAACTTTGACACCCCAACGTTTGGGTATCAAAGTGTCAAAAATAAAACTTTGATGTATCAAAGTGAAAAAAAATGTAAACTTTATCATAACCAAAAGTGTTAAAAATACTTTAAGATGTCAAAGTTAAAAGGGGTAAACTTTAGTGTATCAAAGTGTCAAATAAATATTTGGGGTACTAAAGTTAAAAATGTGTAAACTTTAATGACCAAAGCGCAAACAACCCATTTTTGAAGAAGATATGTTTTAAGAGAGAAATAATAACTGAGGATATTTTGGTCATTGAGGGATCAAATTGCAAGACCCTTTAGGATTTGAGGGACCAAGGATTTGAGGGGCTGATATAATATTTTGAAGACTTGAGGGACTAGTATCTAACTAACCCTATATGGTTATGACTATGTGGACTATTTTTGGGAATGGGTCCTTGGGGACGGGGTGACTCAGGATCTGGTCACAGCTGCCAAAGTTTTGTAGTCTGGGGCTTTCTTATACAATGAAGTGGTGACTAGGGCGGTGGCCTCAAAATGGATATGAAATCCACCTGTACGTGCACTTGAATGTTTTCGATTCACATGAAAAATGAGGGGTCTACATAGTTGGAAGGAAATGGATAAAGGGAAACGTGTCACTGGAAAGATGGGTTCCAAATGGATTTATAGTGGAGAAAGGTATTGCCCTTTATCATCACGAATTTGTTTTTGTTTTTGTGCACAATAAAATTTTGATTTTAGAGGTCATAGAAACCAAGTACTATGGAAAACACTTTAAGCTTTAAATTAATAAATTGTCTCAATAATATTGTAGGTTGTCTAAAAAAATCATTGCAGATAGTCAATCCTCACTAAATACGAACAATGAAAATTACGATGTAACGACTTTCAGGACACCGCAATTCGAGGATTTTCTACAGCAATCAACGAAGGATACAATTCAACAACCTTCACGCTAACCAATGGGAATTTCAATTTCAACGGTCTTTACAATCACCAACAGGAGTTACAATCAATGACTCCCATATTTCAAGAAAACATGACAAAGATTGCAAGATGATGATCTTTGAAAAGAGATTACAAATTGATGGTCTCTTTGATTAAAAACGCGGAGCTCACCACTGCGTTTTCAAGCTCAAAACGCAAGGCTCATCACCGCGTTTCCAAGTTCAAAACGCAGAGCTCATCACTGCGTTTCCAAGTTCAAAACGCAGAGCTCATCACTGCGTTCCCAAGTTCAAAACACAGAGCTCACCACTGCGTTCTTAAGTCAAAGCGCAGAGATCATTTTCAGAACGCGGACCTCGTATTTGACCCATTCAAACGCATTGTAAACGGTTCCAAAACCGTTTTGCACAATTTGAGTGCCTTGAACCCTCATTAAGGAGAGATTTAATGAGTCAGTTACACCCCTTAAACTCCTATAAATAGCTGGAATAACAGCTGAAGAGGGGCATTCGGCAAGAGGAGAGCTTTTTGGGATTCGGCAAAGGGGAGTTCTTTTGATCGATCAAGGAGGGGCTTGAGAGCATTCAACCTTTGTTTTTGGATCGGTTTTTGGAGACTTTGGCTTGGCATATCAAGTCTTCTCGGAGGGAGCTCTTTCTAAGTAAAGTTCTCAAACTCGTTAGAGGTCCAAACTTGCTTTGCAAGTTCTTTTCAACGTTGTTCCACAGGTCGAGGCGTTCGAATAGTCAACGGGATACAAGATACCGTGAAGAACCCAGGTTAAACAAAGGGAAGGATCTCCGTTGATCTTTCCTTCTTTTGTAAATCGGGCAACCGATCGAGGAATTTTATAATTTCTTTTGTCTAAGTCAGTTAGAGAGGGATTACTCTGAGAGATTGTATTTATTTTTTTCTAAGTCAGTTAGAGAGAATAACTCCGATCTTACATTTCTCAAAATTTTCTCGCGAACAAAAGATGGCGACTCCGCTTGGGACTAGCTTCACCGATAAAGAAGTGGTGGCGCAATCCGACGTCAACCTCGCTGGAACTACTGTTGAAACTCTTACTGTTGAGTTTGACCAAGCCAAGTATGAAGAATTGCTTTCTTCCGGATCCCTTAGCCCTAAGGCTATGCGTAAGATCCGCAAAGTCTCTCGGGAGATCAAGACACCATATCTGCCTAAGTCACCGAAGGGGAATTTTGCCATTAAATCAGATGGTTCAGACAGTATTTCCTCTAAGGGCAAAGGATTGGCTTCAACTGAACCCTCTAAGCGAGCGGAAGAATCTACACCCGTGCCTACACAACGGGTATCTGGTCATAAGAGGCCTATTGCGGCATTGAACTTGGCCGACGCAGATGTTAATGCTACAAAAGCCTTAAGACAGGCTAAGAAGAATGCTGCTCGGTGAAAGAGAAGATCACTGCGTCGAGCACAACTCTGAGAAAGCCGATCCTTAAATCAACATAACCCCGAGCTTCGCGTTTCTACAACAGAGCGCCAGCCTCGCGTTGAATATGGCCCTCAGTAGCGCGTTATCCAAACAAAACGCAGGTCTCAAGACCGCATTTCACAAATAAAATGCGGACCTCAGGTCAGCGTTAATCAAACAAAACGCAGCCCTCAAGGTTACGTTTCACAAACAGAACGCAGTTCTCAAGACTGCGTTCCTTCAATAAAACGCTGCCCTCGTTTCACAAAGAAAACGCAGCCCTCAAGGGCGGGTTTCACCAATAGAACGCGGACCTCAAGTCCGAGTTGATCAAACGAAACACGACCCTCGCGTTTACACCATAAGACACGATGAGATTGTCATGTTCAGAAGAATGAACGTGGATTTAAGATTAATGCTAACCCAGAGCCAACCCAATCAAATAATGAGAGGACGGTTCCTTGTCAAACCACCGATCCAGTGGTCAACATTCCTCAAATTTCTGATTTGAGAGAACTATTGTCAAGAGAAAGGTCAACGCAACAAGTCGCCCATTCGTGTCAATGCGAACGATTGATTACTACGGTCCTCTCAGAATGTCAATGCTGTGCACCTACACCTAGATAGTCGATTTTTGATCGATTGACTAATACAACTCCATTCAAGAGGCGAAGACGATTCCACAAGAGGAAGACCTCAAAGACTGAATATCCCGGAGTTACCATTAATGTGGTCAGTAGAGGGAGGTCATCAGCTTCCAGTTCGGACGAATCGGGTACCAATCGTTCTTTAAGTGTTAGAGAAATCTCGGATAAATTTGAAGGGATTTACCAACACACCCGAACACGAAAGGGAGTTATACCTCCTGTCGATTATCAAAGGCTAGCTAAAGGGATAGGACCTGACGACGAGCACTCGGCCATTGCAGATTCCCAATCTTCCAGTTCTTTCGTGGAGTATGAGAGCGCTATCTATACGACGGAGAACACTGAAGATCTCAAGAAGAGGCTCGAAGAGTATCAGGCTGTGATGCAAGAAGATATGCGGTCGCAACAGGAGTCCATCAATCAACTTCGGGATATGATGGCCCAAATTATTGCGGATAGAGCTCAATTTTAGATATCTGGCCCAATACCTCAACCAGAATCATCACGAAGGAGGGGTCAATCTTCAAAGCGGAAAGAAAAATAGATGAAATCTCCGATCAAGAAGCTCATCGCATAGAACCTTCATCTGAAGAAGAAAAGAGGGCTGGGAATGAACAAAATCCTCAGTCAGCCAAAATGGATGAATTTGAAGCTCGTCTTAACGCTATTGCTAACAGAAACGAGCTACAGGACGAGGAAGTTGTTAGGCCTTATCCCGCTGAATGGGACGCAACTCCTTACTATCCAAAGTTTAAAGCCCCGACCTTACAAGCCTTTGATGGCACGGGATCACCAAATCAGCACATTTATTACTTCAAGTCACAGACTAGAGATGTAATATCAAACGATGCTATACTGACCCGACTGTTCATTGGCACTCTCAAGTGAGTTGCCTTTGAATGGTTCATGAAACTTCCTGCCAGATCTATTCGGAACTGGGCAGATTTAGAAAGGCTATTTTTAACCAGATTTTTCGAGGACAACACTGAGGTTTCTGTTCCTACTCTCCTCACCACTAAACAAAAGACAGGAGAGTCAATCAAAACTTTTGTGGAAAGATTTCGAAGTATGGCCTTACGATGTCCGTCGGGGATGACACAAGCCACATTGGTGGAAACCTGTCGACATAACTTACAAACCCACCTTTTGGCTCAAATGGGAGTCGCGGAGTGCCGTTCTTGGAAACAATTGGTTTCTCAGGGAGAACACGCAGAAGAAATCGTTGCTCGAATTAAAGCTGAAGAAACAGGAAGACAAGAGCAGCCAGCGCAACGTGGTCAAGGTAATCCCCCTCGATCAAGAAGAAAAGATATTCATGCCGCCGATACCAGTATTCGAACTTCGCCGGTAAAACAAGGCAAGCCATCGAGTCAGCCAAGGCCGGCTAAACAATATTCTTTCAAAGAGGATCATGTCGATACTCTATTTCAGCTACTTCGGAAAAATAATAAATTAAAGCTTCCAGAAGCAAAGAGGCCTGAAGAAGTAGGGAAGGTGGATGACCCCAATTACTGTCGATATCATAGAATGTTGGGACATCCGACGAAGAAATGCTATATCTTTAAAGATATTCTGCAAGCACTGGTTGATGCCGATGTGCTCAAACTGAAACCAGAACAGAAGACCGCGTCCACTAATATGACGTCGGTCCGGTTCGGGGATTTCCCACTTGTAGCAACTCCTAATGGTGTCATCCCCATTCCAAAAGGAGAGCTACGTCTGAAGAACATTGACCAGCATGGCTAAAAAGGTAAAGGGTTGGTACCCCTTACTACTTCAAAAGGGGAAGTAATGTGGGTCCATCCTGACCTGGTTGGAGATCAACAGTGGACGGGAATATCATCAAAGAAAAAGAAGAATAGGGCTAAATCTTCTAATATGATTAGTCCCGTAAATAAAGATGACACTGACTTGGTCCCTCTTAGGTCGAGAAAAAGGGAGCGCTTTGAGCTGGCGAAGGCGGATTGAGGCGAGCACGAGGTCGAGAAAGACATACTTAAAAAGTATGATCAAATCGCCCAATAATCCAGAGAACAAATTGAGGAGGCAGGGGGTTCTATCTCCAAAACGCCAATTGATAAGGGAAAGCTAAAGGAGGCTCGTTATAATAATAACCTTCTACAACAAGAAGCAGGGACATCAAGTAGACCGTTCCGTTTCAATATTCTGGCGCAGCTGGCTAACATTCCCGCTAGAATCAATCTTTACGAGCTCCTGAGGTTATCCAAGTCCACGAGGGAAGCTCTAGTTGAAGCTTTAACGGATGCAGAGAGCTTTATTACACAAGTTCCTGTACTCCCAGAAGCTGCTTGTGCACAATGTCTACAAGCAATTCAGAATCTACCATGCATATCATTCACACAAGAAGATATGCAGATCAAGCATAAGCACGACAGACCTTTATATTACACAGGGTATATCGGATCTTCAGAGATTAGCCGAGGTCAAGTGGATCCAGGCTCTGCACTCAGCATAATACCGTATAGGGTCATGCAAGTTATGGGAATTCCATACCATCGTTTGAATTCTACCCAGACTACTATCTTTGGTTTCAATACCAACAGCTCACGACCCTTGGGTAAAATCAAACTCAAGTGTCAAATTGGGGATCTCAAGTCAGAAGTGACTTGCTATATCATAGATGCGGACACGTCCTATAATCTGCTGTTAGGACGACCTTGGATTCACGTGAATCGAATTGTCCCATCAACTCTTCATCAAGTAATGAAATATGTTGACGAAGAAGGAGAAGTCAGGACTTTGATAGCTGAGAAGCAGCCATTCAAGACGGTAGAAAGCTATCATACTGATTCAGTCTTCTACCTGGATGTTCCAGAACCTGAATCGTCAAAACCAGTTGTCAATAGTGGCAATGAAGCGGATATTGAGCCCGAACCCGAGGAAGAGTGTCCATGGGAGTTAAATGTAATGAGCCCTAATAGACTCAATAATAAAGAAAATGTACTGAGTGAGGGCGAGTGGTACATTAATGAAGATTTCAATTTAGTTTACTTGTCTGATGTCTCATCTGCATGTGAAGAAATAGATACAGATGCAGGATCAGAGCCATGGCATGCATTATATGGCGCAAAATCACTAGACTTGCCACTCAGAACATTTTTCTCTACATTCAAAAGAATGAAGGGCGTGCGGAAGACATTTTTTATGGTCCCCGTCTAAAAAGAAAGACCAGAAGCCAATTTATTTTGGGAGAGTTGACTCTGAAATACTCAATCCGGAGAGTTCAGAGGAAGACGAAGCGGTTCCACAATTCCATTATTACGAATCTAATGCTCGCCACATAATGAAAAGCATGGGATATGACTTTGATAAACAAGAGGGTTTAAACTTTGGGAAAGAAAGACGGACCCCGGTTCAACATACTGTTCCTGAAGGCAAAACTCAAGATTACTATCACAAGACCCGAGGAGGGCTAGGATATATATCAACTCCCTCCCCTTCAGAAGATGAAGTAGGTCACTGCCTCGGGCAAGACCATTCATCTGGAACGTCATCATGGGATTCCGACGTAAGTGTTGGAGCAGTCTTCGGAGGCATGTCTGTAAACATGGCCTCGACCAGTCATCCAAGAAACGATGAAGATGATGATGAGGATTGGATTCAATCAACCAATGATCCTTGGATTAAACGTCTTGACATTTTGTGGGATATGTGTTTCGAACAACGAGAACCACCCACCGAAGACAAGATGATCCAAGTAAATATGGGAGACGAAACCAATCCTAAACCAATCTTCATAAGTGAAAGTTTATCGCAGTATGAGAAAGAAGACCTGGTGTCCCTTGTCCGAGAGTACATCGACGTCTTTGCTTGGAACTATGAAGATATGCCTGGACTTGATCCAAAAATAGCCATGCATCGTCTTAATATTGTGTAACACCCGTGAATTTTCAATACATATTTTTCTAATATTTTGATGCGTATTTTTTAGTATTATTTTCCTAATATTTTCCGATACGTATCTTCTAATATTGCTTTTCTAATATTTAATATTATTTTCTAGTATTTGAAAGTTAAATATTATTTTCTAGTGTTTAAGTATTAAATATTATTTTTTGGTATTTAAATATTAAATATTATTTTTAGTATTTAAAAATTAAATATTATTTTCTAAAAGTATTATTAATATTTTCTCAAATTTTCGAGGATTCTCTACTAATTCAAAATAAAGTTTTATATTTATGTTTATGATTTAGCTACATTATAAATTCAATAATTGCGATGAATACCTTAGGTCCTAATCTTGATTCTTGATATTACTAATGATTTTGTAAACTGAGCTTGGTATTTGAGTGCGTAGAAATATATATGTGTAATAATTTTATTAATATCAATTTTGTTTAATTATCATCATAATAATAAATCACCTATTTTATGTGTTGTACTATACCCCTCAATCTAACCCTAACCCTATATATATATATATATATATATATATATATATATATATATATATATATATATATATATATATATATATATATATATAATATTTTGTTTTTTAAAACCAAAGTCGCATCTACATTACCTATCCCCTCTCTCTCTTTCTCTCTCTCTCTCCCGTACCATCTCTTTCTCTCTCCTCTCTTTGTTCTTCTCTAGAAACCCACTCACGCCAGAACTCCGCCCGACTCTACCACTCCTTCACGCCCATACCATCGCCGCTTTCTCCCCTCTCATTTTCTCTCCTCCCGAACGCCACGGCCACGACCATTAAACCCAACAACCACGAAGCCATCGTTGCTGCCATCGCCGACATCGCCTGTCAGCAGTACCGAAAGGTCGTAGGCAATTCCGCACGCTAGTCACCGTCTGCCACCGTCAGGCAGTCACCGTCACAAGAAGCCGATTTACCGTAGGCAAGATCCTACTACCTTTTAACTCATATTTTATATTTTTAGATTATTTATGAATTATTATGTGCAAGATCCCTCTTGGTTGTCTTATTTATTTATTTTATGAATTATTCAGTATATGTATAGTTTAGTTCGTTGCCAATTTAATATCATATGCAAAGTAACATTTACATATTTGGTGAATATTCGATAGTATAAAATTATCCGTGATGATTGGATAGGTTAGAATTGATCCATGATTAATTTCGTGCTATTTAAAAGTAAGAATGTATTTTAGGATATTTCTAGTATTTATTATAATTATGAAAATATTTTTAAAGAAATTATTGGTGAAAATAATTTATTTTGAGTAAAAGTATTTTAATTAATTGTTATGATTAAAAGAAAATTATCGAGGAGAAAAAGAATTTTTGAAATATTTTAAGAGATTTTGTTGATTTATGAAAATAAAAATAGTTATCGTTCATAAATAATATTAAAGAGAAAATTATTTCTTTCTTTTGAATTATTGGATAATTATGTTGAGAATTAGTTTAAAGGATTTTCATGGAAATTTATGTTGAAAACTACGTCATTTCATGTGGTTAACTTCTATTATTTCACATTTTCATATTGTACCGTTGTTGATAGTTATTCTCGCATCGCTCATGATACACCTATTAATCGACATCGTAGAGTAATTGCATACGTTATTCCGTGCTGAGAAGTTCAAGATCTAAATAGTGAGTTATTAGAGTTATCAATTACATGTGTAAATAGCTCGTGTTCTCGCATTTATATCGTTTATTGATTAGTTACATTTGCATTTATTATATTCTGTTATATTGCATTTATTCATAGTCTTGTTGTGTCCAGAACCGTAGTAGTTCATGACTTAGGGACTTGGTTCGTCATGAACATGACCTAGTGACATGTGTGTGTTGACCATGCTTAGGAGGTGAACCCATGTTTGATATATCGGCATCGTTGACTTGATTTACGAGACCGTGGGATGGGAAAGTCTTGGTTCATGTATTAGGATGTGGTCGTTTATGTATCTTCGGACAGGTGCCAAGTGACCTTGTTTCCGCGACTTGGGCTGGTTTGTTGGGCCCGATGAATCGTTTAGCATGTGGCGGTGTACTTTTGTATTCACGAGTCTCGCTTGTGAACCACAAGCCGAACCTCGATTAGGCAGTAGTCCTTAAACCGTTCGTTGTTCCGCGGTATTGGATGCGCGTAGAGGATAATGAACCGTTAGTTATCCGATTAATATGAACCTTGATTTTAAATGAGATGTAGATCTGAGACTATAACAGAATGGTGAGTTACCGTCGCTGTTGTTTGGAATGCCAGAGTTTTCCGGTTGTTTAGATAGTCAGTTCTAGTTGTATGCATGCATCACTTCACACTATTATATTCGTTCGTATTTTCTGATTACTGCATTCATTTGCATTATTATTATACTGTCATTGCATGTGGGATCTTGCCGTGTGTTATACACGCTGACGTACTCCATTCTCTTGGTGTGCGTCGATTTAGATAATGACGAGTTCGATATGGAGATGCGCTTTGAGCCTGAAGTTTTCGCCAGGAGAACCTTCCAGACGACGGAGTAGATGGAGCTGAAGCTTAGTTTCCTTTTTATTTTCAGTAGTTTGATGAACCTTAGACTTCTTTCAGTATTTCTATTTTAGCTCAGTTGACATTTATTTTATGATTCTCTAGTCTTAGCTACATGTATTGTTTCAAACATGTGGACTCTTTTATAGTCAGGATGTTATTTTTATTACGGTGATATGTACTCCTATTACGGATATTTAGTTATTCTTACCGGGTCGTGGTGGGATCTCGGATCGGATTATTATTATTATTACTTGACGCTGGCGATTAGATTGAGGAGAAATATTTTATTTTATTTATATTTTTCTCAACCTAATCGTCAGGCTTGTTCAATGCACGCTTCCGTATTTTGGGAAGCGAGTGACATATTGACCCGAATGGGAAACCTGTTAAGCAACAACAACGCAGGTTCCGTCCGGAAATTATGGAAGTAATTGTAGAAGAAATCCAAAAGCTCATTGATTCGGGTTTCATCAGAGAAGAACAACACCCAGATTGGGTGATCAATATTGTTCTTGTACCCAAGAAAAATGGAAAGATCCGAATATGCATCGATTTTCGTGATCTGAACGCGGCATGTCCGAAAGATGAATTTCCACTCCCCATTACGGATGTTATGATTGACAACATCTGTGGGTATGAGAGGATGTCTTTTATGGACGGATTTTCAGGATATAATCAAATCAAAATATATCACGAAGATCGCTTACGACCTTTAGGACACCAGGGGGTATCTGGTTATCTGATAATGCCATTTGGGTTAAAGAATGCTGGAGCAACCTATCAACATGCAATGAATACAATTTTTCATCAATATTTACGTAAGAAGATAGAATGCTACGTAGATGACATTGTTGTGAAGAGCCGAAAGAAAGAGGATCATCTTTCAGATTTGAAGATCATGTTCGACATCATGAGAGCACATCAACTGAAAATGAACCCCACAAAATCTTTCCTAGGAGTATCTAGTGGTAAATTCTGGGGATTTATAGTTACATCCCAAGGGATTTCTCTCGATCCAGAAAAGATTCGCGCCATCCAAGAGATGCCGCCACCAAAGACCATCAAAGAGCTCAGAGGCCTACAAGGTAGGTTAGCGTACATCCGAAGATTCACATCAAATCTTTCGGGTCGGTGCCAACCCTTCTCCAAATTAATAAAGAAAGGGGTTTCATTCGTATGGGACGAAGGTTGCCAAAAGGCGTTTGAAGAAATCAAGGCATATCTCACGCAATCGCCGGTCCTTGTAGGCGGGAAAAATTACCAACCCCGCCAGTCAAAGGGATGAACTCGCCCGCACGAGGTCGTCATACTCGTTGAGCTCTCCCAGAGCTCAAGAGCCGCCTGTTTAACGACCTCGCCCGCACGAGGACGTCCCATGCGATGAGCTCGCCCACATGAGTCCAACATCGCTCACCAGGCAATCTCCGCTGTGCAGAAACGCGCAACAAGCTCGTCGAGCATTTAAAAGCGACTCTCGAGCTCACCTTTCGCTATCGAGCAGGGCGGTGGGCGCTTGCCGAGTGGGCCCACCCACTATCCACGTCAAGGGTAATGATGAGACGGCTCTCATTACCCCTATAGCGGCCACATCCCGCAGCTAGAGGGCATGGCGCCCCTCACCTATAGTGGTCACATCCCGCAAGTCAAGGGGGGTGACCACTTGCTCGGCAAAAGGTCGCCCGTTAGGAGGGCTTGCCTGTACAAGTTCAACCACGCCTGCATGATTTGTTGGCCTGCGAATCAAGCACACCCGCGAGGGGCCCGCCAGCTGACCCTGCCTGCGAAACAAGCACATCCGCAAGAGGCCCGCCAGTTGACCTCGTTCGGCAAGCTCGCCTGAGAATTCAAAAGGCTCACCTGCTCACCCACTTCACACATCTTGGGTTATGATAAGGGATGGTTCTCATTACCTCATCAGTGGTCACATCCCACAGCTGGAGGAGGGCATGGTACCCCTTACCTATCAGTGGTCACATCCCACAAGTCAAAGGGGTGGCCTATCCCACCCCTTGGGCGATTTATAAACCCCTTTGGCAACAAGAGGTTTGGAAGGAGGAAGGGGCTGAAAGAAGGCTTGGATTGTTGAAGTAGACTCCATCGAACCCTCAGTTGGGAGCATTCAACCTTTGTTTTGATCGGCTTTAGAGACTTTGGCTTAAGTGATCAAGTCTTCTGAGGGAGCTCTTTCTAAGTAAAGTTCTCAAACTCTAGAGTTCCAAACTTGTTTTGCAAGTTCTTTTCAACGTTGTTCCACGAAGTCGAGACGCTCAATAGTCAACGGGATACAAGATACCGTGAAGAACCTGTTAAACAAAGGGAAGGATCTCCTGATCTTTCCTTCTTTATAAATCGACAACCGATCGAGAAATTTTATAATTTCTTTTGTCTAAGTCGCTAGAGAGGGATTACTCGAGATTGTATTTATTTTTTTCTAAGTCAGCTTAGAGAGAATAACTCCGATCTTACATTTTCAAAATTTTCGCGAACAAAAGATGGCGCTCGCTTGGGACTAGCTTCACCGATGAAGAAGTGGTGTTAACCGACGCCAACCTCGCTGAACTACCGTTGAAACTCTTATCGTTGAGTTTGACCAAGCCAAGGATGAAGAATTACTTTCCTCGATCCCTTAGCCCTAAGGCTATGTGTAAGATCCACAAAGTCTCTGAGATCAAGACACCGCATCTGGTCACCCAAAGGGAATTTTGCCATTGAATCGATGGTTCGCATAAGATTTCCTCTAAGGGCAAAGGATTGGCTTCAACCGAACCGCTAAGCGAGTGGAAGAATCTACACCGCGTTTACACAATGGGTATCGGTCATAAGAGGCTTATTGCTATTGAACTTGGCCGACGCAGATGTTATGCCGCAAAAGCCTTAAGACAAAGCTAAGAAGAATGCCGCCGCGGAAAGAAAAGATCACCGCCGAGCATAACTCGAGGAAGCCGATCCTCAAATCAACGTGAACTCGAAGCCAAGGCTTCTACAACAGAGCCAGCCTCGCTGAATATGCCCTCAAGAGCGCATTATCCAAACAAAACGCAAGTCTCAAGATCGCTCATGATAAAACGCGAACCTCATGTCGCAGCGCTAATCAAACAAACCAGCCTCAAGGTTACGCTTTCACAAACGTAACGCAGCTTCAAGATCTGCCTTCAATAAAACGCACCTCGCTTCAAAGAAAATGCACTCTCAAGGGCTGGTTTCACTAATAGAACGCTGACCTCAAGTCCGAAGTTAATCAAACGGAATACGACTTGATTTACACCATAAGACGATGAGATTCGCCGTTTGGAAATGAACGGGTTTAAGATTCATGCTAACCCGTGAGCCAACCCAATCAAATAATGAGAGGATTCCTTGTCAAACCACCGATCTAGTGGTCAACATTCCTCAAATTTCTAATTTGAGAGAACTATTGTCAAGAGAAAGGTCAACGCAACAAGTCGCCCATTCGTGTCAATGCGAACGATTGATTACTACGGTCCTCTCGGAATGTCAATGCCGCACCTACACCTAGATAGTCGGTTTTTGATTGATTGACTAATACAACTCCATTCAAGAGGCGAAGACGATTCCACAAGAGGAAGACCTCAAAGACTAATATCCGGAGTTACCATTAATGTGGTCAGAGAGGAGGTCATCACTCCGGACGAATCGGTACCAATCGCTTTTAAGTGTTAGAGAAATCAGATAAATTTGAAGGGATTTACCAACACACCAACACCTAAAGGGAGTTATACCTCCCGCCGATTATTAAAGGCTAGCTAAAGGATAGGACTCGACGACGAGCACTCGCCATTGCAGATTTAATCTTTCGCTTCTTCGTGGAGTATGAGAGCTATCTATACGACGAGAACACCAAGATCTCAAGAAGAGGCTCAAGAGTATCAGTGGATGCAAGAAGATATGCGGTCGCAATGAGTCCATCAATCAACTTCAAGATATGATGGCCCAAATTATTATGGATAGAGCTCAATTTCGATATCCGCCCAATACCTCAACTTAATCATCAATAGGAGGGGTCAATCTTCAAAGCGAAAGAAAATAGATGAAATCTCCAATCAAGAAGCTCATCGCGATAGAACCTTTATCCAAGAAGAAAAGAGGGCCGGAATGAACAAAATCCTCACCAAAATGGATGAATTTGAAGCTCATCTTAACGCTTATTGCAACGTACAAGCTACGTGACGAGGAAGTTGTTAGGCCTTATCCCGCTGAATGGGACGCAGCTCCTTACCATCCAAAGTTTAAAGCCCCGACCTTGCAAGCCTTTGATGGCATGGGATCACCAAATCAGCACATTTATTACTTCAAGTCACGCACGAGATGTAATATCAAACGATGCTATATCGACCGGATCGCTCATCGCACTCTCAAGTGAGTTGCCTTTGAATGGTTCATGAAACTTCCTGCCAGATCTATTCGGAAGTGGGTAGATTTAGAAAGGCTATTTTTAGCCAGATTTTTTGAGGATGACACTGAGGTTTCTGTTCCTACTCTCCTCGCCACTAAACAAAAGACAGGAGGTCAATCAAAACTTTTGTGGAAAGATTCTGAAGTATGGCCTTACGATGTCCGGCTTGGGGATGACACAAGCCACATTGGTGGAAACCCGTCGACATAACTTACAAACCCACCTTTGGCTCAAATGGGAGTCATGAGTGCCGTTTGGAAACAATTGGTTTCTCGTGGAGAACACGCGAAGAAATCGCTGTTCTAATTAAATAAGAAACAGAAGACAAGAGCAACAACAAGAACGCGGTCAAGGTAATCCCCCGATCAAGAAGAAAAGATATTCATGCCGCTGATACCAAGATTTGAACTTCGCCAAGAAAACAAGGCAAGCCATCGAAGGCCTGGCTAAATAATATTATTTCAAAGAGGATCATGTCGATACTCTATTTCGCCTACTTCGAAAAATAATAAATTAAAGCCGTAAGCAAAGAGGCCTCAAGAAGTAGGGAAGGTGGATGACCCCACTCATCCGCGATATCATAGAATGTTGGGACATCCGAAAAAAATGTTATATCTTTAAAGATATTTCGCAAAGGTTGATGTCGATGTGCTCAAACCGAAACTTAATAAGACCGTGGTCCACTAATATGACATCGGGTCCGGTTTGGGATTTTCACTTGTAGCAACTCCTAATGGTGTCATCCCATTTCAAAAGGAGAGCTACGTCAAGAACATTGACCAAAGATGGCCAAAAGGTAAAGGGTTGGTACCCTTACTACTTCAAAAGGAAAGTAATGTGGGTCCATCCTGACCTGGTTGGAGATCAACAGTGGTCGGGAATATCATCAAAGAAAAAGAAGAATATGGCTAAATCTTCCAATATGATTAGTCCGTCCGTAAATAAAGATGACACTGACTTGGTCCCTCTTATCGATTTAGAAAAGAGGAGATCGCTGGTCACACCAAGAAGCGATCCTGGTAGTACGAGGTCCGAAAGACATACTTAAAAAGGTATGATCAAATTGCCCAATAATCCAGAGAACAAATCAAGGAGGCAGGGGGTTCTATCTCCAAAACGCCAATTAATAAGGGAAAGCTAAAGGAGGCTCAAGATTATAAGAACCTTCTACAACAAGCATGTGGACATCAAGTAGACCGTCCGCTTCAATGTTTTGGCGTACTGCTAACATTCCCGCTAGAATCACTCTTACAAGCTCCCGAGGTTATCCAAGTCCACGAGGAAAGCTCTAGTTGAAGCTTTAATGGATGCGATAGCTTTATTACACAAGTTCCTCAGATTCTAAGCCGCTTGTGCACAATGTCTACAAGCAATTCAGATCTACCATGCATATCATTCACACAAGAAGATATGATCAAGCATAAGCACATGCACCTTTTATACTACATAGGGTATATCGATCTTCGAGATTAGCCGAAGTCAAGTGGATCCGTGCTCAGACTCAAAGATAATGCAGATAGGGTCATGCAAGTTATGGAATTCCATACCATCGCTTGAATTCTACCTGCATATCATTATCTTTACCAACCGACTTATATCATAGATGCGACACGCCCTATAATCTCGCCGTTAGGACGACCTTAGATTCACGCCAATCGAATTGTCCCATCAACTCTTCATCAAGTAATGAAATATGGACGGAAGAAGGAGAAGTCGACTTTGATAGCCGGAAGTACCATTCAAGGATAGAAAGTTATCATAATCGATTCGCTTCACCGGATGTTCCGTAACTCAATCGCCAAAACCGCTTGTCATAGAGGCAATGAAGCGGATATTGAGCCCAACCCGAGGAAGAGTGTCCATGGGAGTTAAATGTAATGAGCCCTAATAGACTCAATAATAAAGAAAATGTACCGAAAGTGAGGGCGAGCGTACATTAATGAAGATTTCAATTTAGTTTACTTATCGACGCCTCATCCGCATGTGAAGAAACAGACATAGATGCGGATCGAGCCATGGCATGCATTATATGGCGAAAATCACTAGACTTACCACTAACATCTTTCTCTACATTCAAAGAATGGAGGGCGTATGAAGACATTTTTATGGTCCCGCCTAAAAAGAAAGACCGTGGCCAATTTATTTTGGGAGAGTTGACTCAAATACCTAACCGAGAGTTCGTGAGGAAGAGGAAGCGTTCCTCAATTCCATTATTATGAATCTAATGCTCACATAATGAAAAGCATGGGATATGACTTTGGTAAACAAGAGGGTTTAAACTTTAGAAAGGAAGACCGACCCCGCTCAACATAACCGCCTCAAGGCATAACTCAAGATTACTATCACAAGACCCGAGGAGGGCTAGGATATATATCAACTCCTCCCTTCGAAGATGAAGTAGGTCACTACCGCAAGACCATTCATCCGAACGCCATCATGGGATTCCACGTAAGTGTTGAGCGCCTTCTGAGGCATGTTCAGAACATGGCCTCGAACTCACCATCCAAGCAAACAATGAAGATGATGATGAGGATTGATTCAATCAACCAATGATCCTGGATTAAACGCTTGACATTTTGTGGATATGTTTCGAACAACGAACCACCCATCAAGACAAGGTGATCCAAGTAAATATGAGACAAACCAATCCTAAACTAATCTTCATAAGTGAAAGTTTGTTGCGGTATGAGAAAGAAGACCGTGTCCCTTGTCCAAGAGTACATCGACGCCTTTGCTTGAACTATGAAGATATGCCCGGCTTGATCCAAAATAGCCATGCATCGCCTTAATATTGACTAATGTGAAACTCATACAACAAGAACGCTGTTCCGTCCGAAATTATGAAAGTAATTATAGAAGAAATCCAAAAGCTCATTGATTCGGTTTCATCGAGAAGAACAACACCCGATTGGTGGTCAATATTGTTCTTGTACCCAAGAAAAATGAAAAGATTCAATATGCATCGATGGATCCGAACGCCGCATGTCCGAAAGATGAATTTCCACTCCCACGGATGTTATGATTGACAACACCGTGGGTATGAGAGGATGTCTTTATGGACGGATTTTAGGATATAATCAAATCAAAATGTATCCTAAAGATGGGCACATGTTCTTTAGACACCATCGGTATACTATACAAGAATGCCATTTGGGTTAAAGAATGCCGAGCAACCTATCAACATGCAATGAATACAATTTTTCATCAATATTTACGAAGAAGATCAATGCTACGTAGATGACATTGTTGTGAAGAGCCGAAGAAAGAGGATCATCTTTCAGATTTGAAGATCATGTTTGACATCATGAGAGCACATCAACTGAAAATGAACCCCACAAAATCTTTCCTAGGAGTATCTAGTGGTAAATTCCGGGATTTATAGTTACATCCCAAGGGATTTCTCTGATCCAGAAGATTCACGCCATCCAAGAGATGCCACCAAAGACCATCAAAGAGCTCTGAGGCCTACAAGGTAGGTTAGCGACATCCCAAGATTCATATCAAATCTTTCGATCGGTGCCAATCCTTTCCAAATTAATGAAGAAAGGGTTTCATTCATATGACTGCTAAAAGGCGCTGAAGAAATCAAGACATATCTCACGCGAATCGCTACCCTCGTGGGTTCCTGTGATCGAAAGCCATTCTCATATAAGGGCCATGGACTCTCTTCGAGCCCCCGCTAGCTCGTAATCCATCACCAGGACGGAACAAGCAATCTATTACCTTAGCCAAACCATTGTGGAGCTGAACATAGATACAATCCGTAGAAAAAGAATGCTTGGCCTTAGTATTTGCCGCCCGTAAAATGTGACATTACTTGGTCGACAAACAATACATGTCGCTTCCAAAGTAAATCCTTCGAGGGTGCTCATGACAAAATCTTCTTCGCTGAATTCTCGCTTAGCAAAATGGGCAATACTCCTCCCACAATATGACATGAGATTTATGCCTCGGCTATTAAAGCGACGTGCCTCAGCGTATTTCTTAGCACCATCCGTCCCCGATTCTTCCAAGCCGCATGAAGATTTACTAGATGAGATCGTTGAAGCTTGCATGACTCAAGAAGTTATTCAAGTATGGAAGCTATTCTTTGATGGAGCATCTAGAGAAGACCAAATGGAGGAATTACGTACCGTGTAAGTGGTACTCATCTCTCCAAACCGCACGATCCCAAGGGGTTCTCCTCTTATCAATAAAGCCAGTACAATGCTTTATTATTAGGAATGCAACCGGCCGAGGAAATCAACATTCGATACCTCGAGGTTTATGGTGATTCTCAACTCATCGCGGAATCAAGTTCGAGGAGAATATTGTAGCGCGCTAAAATTGCCTATAAGTCCCCAAGCCTAGCTCGTGATAAGGGCTGACAATCGACGAGCCGCCCAACGACGAACGACGAAAGTGACCACGACGCAAATGCATAAAGCGAAGTCGACTAAACGCATGAAGCTGTCGACGAGGTATCCGAAGTCAACGGCGAAGTTGATCTAAACACATAAATTAAGTCGACGGCCGCCCAAATCGAAGCGCGAATTGCATGTGAACGACGGAATAAAACCCAACCGGCCCAAATCAACAAAACCGGCAACTTCAACCAAATCGCATCGATCAACGGAATCGACTCGTAAAATACCAAAAATCTAAAACCGACCAAACCGCCGTGGGCTCGCAAAACCAAGTCACCCAGGTTCGCGGTCGAGCCATTCAAGGTGGCTCGGCCATGGCCGAGCCACCATAGGGCGGTTCAAGGGTCGAGCCACTAGGTGGCCGAGCCACTTCCAAGTGGTTTCCATGCCTAGCCACTCTGGAGTAGGTGGGCCTCGCACGCTTCACACCACTTTGTGAGGCTATAAATAAGAGGGAGGGGGTTCATTTGTGAGGGATCTCATTTTGAGAAGCCAGCTCACACGAATTGAATTCTAACTTCGTGATCTAAACTTGGGAGAAAGGGAGGCTCTTCGACGATCATCTTCTTCGACAACCGTGATCTAAATCTCGACGAACCCTTCGGCTATTATCCTCCTTCGTGAGATAATCCCCTTTAGCAAGTTTGAGATATCGGATCTTAGTTCTCAAGATTGCATTCGGATCAAAACTTTACTTTGATCCCGAAGAGCTTTGATTTCGCTGCTTTCATTCGCTGCCATTATTTCCTGTGAAATAACCCTTTTACCATGTAGATTTTTCATCGATCGATCACGACGGTCCACGCATTTAATAGAGTCCCCCATTGCAAAGATAAAGACGCAAGCTGGTGATCCCATAAACGATCCCGCATTGTTTAAGGAGAAAAGTTATAATCTTTGTTTTGATTTTCATTGTAAGTCTTATAAAAGACGAATTTTTATTTTTTATTGAATTCATTTGTAATTCCATAAAGGTGTAATGAGTTCACAATCAATGAAGATGGAGAAACGACTTTCCCAATGAATAAGTCATGACCACAGGGAAGCCAACGGTCTCGATTTGAGATCGCCGTGTCAATCCGCGATCCGCACTCCTACAAAGAAGAGGTCGAATATGAGTTTGACCAGCGAAGTTTGAGGAATACCTCTCATCCTCATCCGCATCATCCTCCCCTCAAATCTCAAAGATCTCCTCACGCAGGAGGATTCGCTAGTCGCCGGATCTCAATCCTGGCGCAGGATTCCGATCCCGCCATCGCCGGGTCGCAGCTAGCAAAGATCCCTCCGACATCCAAGACGCACCGAGATGAAGATTTGAACCTCCGGCGGTGAGTTGACCACCGACGGCGCCAATTCGCTCGAAAAGATCCCGCCACGACGACGCAAAATTTGACACCGCCATTCGCTATGGAGTCGGTGGACGGATCCGCCACGCAGGCGCATCTCAAATTCGTAAGAGGCGGAAAGCCTCAAAACATGTGGCTAGCGGCTCTCTAAGTCGCCAACAAGCTTAATGGGTCTGAAGTCAAACGAAACCGCTCAACACCCAGAGCGATCCGCCGCCAAGCATGCGATGTATGCACGGCTCTAGTTCGTGAGGCCCGATGTCGAAGGAAGAAGTGGCCAAGAAGCCACCAAGGATGCGCCAAGTGTGGAGGCCAAACTCTAATAACGGCTCGTGCCAAGGTCAAACATCAACTAAGGATCACCACCCCAAGCTCGATTCTACAGGCTCCGCCACCCTAGGATGGTCTCCATCAAGGGAGGTCCTCCTCAATATCGATTTCACCTCCCATTGCATCCAAGTCGCTGCCCACTCAGCGTCTCGCCTGGCCGAGCCACCGAGCTTCCCCGGCAAGAAAACGGTTTTGAGAGCCTCGCCCATTGCATGATGATCGAGGTAAAATTTCAATCAAGGAACGCTTGGGGTTCTGGAGGAAGTCTCGGTCACTCCCAAGTGGGGTCGACTCCACCTCAACCATGACAGAAGACTCCTCAGCTGTCGCGACCGGCCGCGATTGAAGTTCAAAAGCCCGCCAAAAATCACAACGCGAAAGGCGCACGCCACGGCGCAGTGACTTTGAAAGCCCTAATAAGGTGATTTATCATCAGATGGAGACGCTTCGCCGGACGACTAGGGCTGCTATACCCGAAGTCGTGGTCCGCACACGTAGGTTGTTCCGCTTTCATGCCGATGAGTTGTACTATCGCGGCGGGGTAACGAGTAAATCTCAAAAGAAGTTCTCCTGTCAAACACACATTGTCCATGCTCTAAACTAATCGTATGTGTTGTCTAATGCAACTACACCAAGACGGCTCCAGAAGGTGTCAGCCGATAGGCTTGGCACCTAAGGCCTAACCCAAGTCAAGGCGCGAAAAGAAGAGCTGCCTCAAGACGATGAATTGCCGAGTCACCAAAGAATATGATCGGCGAGGGATCGCCGCCACGCGTTATTCCTAGGGCATCGCAACGAACGACATTAAGCGCCCTGACCGCCGACCACCCAATTATCACAAGATACGAGGAGATTACCTCGATGATGAAGCATCGACACCGTTTCAGAAGTTGTTTCTAATAACACGGTTTCCAGCCAGAGGACAACCCCGTGAGACATTCATGATCAGTGCAGAACAAGTTGCCTAGATGCTTGAAGAGGCTATGACCAAGCAAAAGGAGAACTTCCAGTTTAAGATGCAGATGGCCATGCAGCAAATGAGAGAGATGTATGACCAGCAGATCCAAGCACTGACGAACCGCCAGGGTGAATCAAGTCGTCGCAATAACATCAACTGACGGACAGCCATTAACGGATAGAGATGAAGACCGTAACGGTGAATCCCCGTGACAAAACGTAATGCGGAGGTCACATCGAGAACTAAGCTGGTAACACCGTCGTCCCTCCTCAAAATCACCAGAACGGAGACGTAGGTGAGAATGAGAAAATAAAGGACCTTGAGAGTAAGATCAACACTCGATTCCGCCAAAGAGATAAAGAAGACTGTATACCATGTCCACACCCAAGAGAGTGGAATCAATCCCAGATCCGCAAAGTTTAATCTAATAAACTTTTCACTGCTTGATCGGAAGGTTCCCCACTCAACATCTAATTTACTTTAAGTCCCACCGGGTTATTTCCTAATGAGCTCTTGATGGTTCGGCCATTCGCTAGCACCCTTCGAGGAGCTACCTTCGATTGTACCGCCTCAAGCCGGGGAGCATTAACAATGGGACAACATGGAGACCATGTTCCTTGCCAATTTCTTCGACGACGATATCGGTGATATCCATCGAATGTTGTTGAATGAAAAGCGTAAGGTCGTGGAAACGGTGGACAATTTCACAAACGGTTCCAAAACAAGGTGATGAATCGCCGGATCTAATAACCGAGGAGTTTATTCTCCGTGACCGCCATAACACTCTCGCTAGACGCATCGAAGCAATGGGAACAAAGACCGGCCCAAGATGTGGAAAGACTTGAAGGTGCACGGAAGCAAGCCGAAATGATTTCTTAAGAGGAAGAAGGTAGAAAGAGGCCAGACGCAAATGCTCACAAACCAAACTTTGTCCCACGCAAGGGGAAGGCGCAGCTAAGGCGGGACGCGAACCAAACGCCTAGCTAAATAACAAAGAACAACCGCAATAGCAAGCACCACAAATAGCCGCGACCAATGGTAGCAATGACTCGTAATCGGTCGCCAAAACCAAGGTTCCTCAAGGTCTACTCCTTCAAGGATGACGAGGTTCCCGTATTTTAAAATACCTCGAGAACAATAAATCCAAATGCCACCGACAGAATCAAGAGGAGGCAAAGAGGGTTATAGACCCGGCACTTCAGATCACGAGCCGTTCACCACCCGAAAGTCATGCTACCATCTCAAGGACAAAATCCGTGCCTTAATTGATGTAGGGTTATTACCCCGCCATCAAGAGAAAAAGGTGGGGCTTAATGCGATCCATCACTTTGGATCGATGCTTTGACTTGGTTTCAACCAACACATATTGTGAAGGTAGGGATGAAGACGTGAACGATGATCCTCATGGACAACGGAAAGGGCTCGTGCCACACCTCAACGGCAAATTCTTTACCCACTCAAGGATGATCGGCATGCCCTTTCGCCTAAAAAAGAAATCAAGAGCAAGGGGAAACAAAGGTCATGCCACGCCGCAATCTTGGAAAAGGGTGATGAACAAATGGTGGCATTCGAGCTTTTAAGAGGAACATGAAGCCTTCGCCACCGTGATGACACGAAAACGTACAAGTATCCCAAACCCCTAATCTAAGTGCTAAGATGCTAATGGAGTTGGGAGTGGCGATGAACCCTCCTACACGTGCTGAAAAGTTACAGCAGCAGGCGATCGCCAAGGAGGACACAACCAAACTAAAGGAGAAGCAACCCCAGGAGGTTCACCGGCAGCCTCGCTTCAATCGCTCGATTGAAGAGACAAATCGAAAGTCCGAACTCCCCGCGGACGCTTTGATATTATGGCCCAATTAGCTAATATCCCGGCGAGGATAACCCTATACGAGCTACTTCGGTTATCAAAAGAGACTAGAGAAGCCCTACAGAAGCCCCGGCCGACTCGGCGTTCTCACTCGATCTAGCCAGTCCCGGAAGAACCGAGTTCGCGGCTCAAGAAGGTAAACTCGCGAACCAGCACCTCCCGTGATTACCTTTACTAAAGAGGACATGCAGATGAAGAACTCAAGCACGACAGTCACCAGATTTACCGCACATTGGCTCTAGCTAAGTCAACCGATCTAAGTTGATCCGAAGTTCTCACAGGAGATCATGCCCCTTCACCGATGTACCGGATTCCTACTAGCAAATTGGCATCTACAGTACCTAATTTATGGATTCTCGCCACTAGGTAAAAATCCGATAAAGTGCCAAATGGGAGACTTGAAGTCCGAAGTCACATGCAACGGACCGATGCAGAGGCTTCCTATAACTTATTATTGGGTCGCCATGGATCCATAGTAATGTTATAGTCCCATCCACTCTTCATCAATGCTCAAAATATGTAGACACAAATAATAAAGTCAAGACTATGGTCGCGACAAGCAAACGCTTAAGGGGTTGAGAATTATTTATCGACTCTCCTTTATGATAACGAGTCCGACATCGAATCATCTACCAGACCGACACCGGGCAGGAAGCCGATAATCAAGCCCGCTTGATTATGATGGTAGTTTTATCATAAATAATATTGTACCCTTTGTAGTCAATCTTGACGATGAAGAATCGTCGGATGACAGTTGTAATTGGCAACTTGCCGACAAAGAAATAAATGATGATAATTTAGAGTACTCACTGTCTTTGACTGATGTAATCACAATGGTCCCGAGTTGCACATGCCAATTCGATCATCGTGTGAAACACAGAAGCATCTACGAGATTCTTTCGGAACAACACTTGTCATCCCCGCCAAAATAAGGGGCGAGAAAGATTTAATCTATGGTAAAGGAGAGGTATTCCCACCACCAGATCACTTCTTGAAGCGAGATGATGGCAATGACAAGCTTCGCACTCACTTGTTTAGATACAGTCCAGAAGTGCAGAGTCTAATGAAGAGATGGGGGTACGACCTTGCGCAAGGAGAGGGTCTCTATTTCTGTAGAGGTCCTCAAATTCCACCTAAAGCCCACACGCCCTCGGAAGGGAAGCCCGATGACTACTATGGATTCGTGAGAGACTAGGATATTCTTCGGATGATGAGTATTGTCGGTTGATCAATAACCAATCATCCGATCCAGAGATGGACATTCATCCAGTCCTCTCGCTGATTCTCGACGCTAGTATCCAAGAAATGTTCAAGGGTTTGATGTCAATATGACAATACCATCCCACCAATGATGGAGGACGATGAGCAGATACTAGCATGGGAAGACCCTGGGTTCATCACCAATATGCAATATGGAGACCGGTTTGAATAGAGAGAATCTCCAATCAAGACATAGTGGTTCAAGTCAATATGGGTGACGGTTAAACCGAAGCCCATATTCATGAGCGCAATCTTCCCTAGAGGAAAAAGAAGAATTGATTGCTCTCGTCTGGGAATATATCAACGCTTTTGCTTGGAATTACTTAAGATATGCTAGGGCTCTACCCAAATGTGGTGACCCACCACTAATATCAGCCGATGCCACACTTGTCAAACAACAAAGAAAGACGGTTTCATCCACGCATCATGGAGGCAATTGAATGAAGTGAAGAGACTCATAGAGTCGGGTTTTATCAGGGAAGAACAACACCCTGATTGACTTGAGAATATTATCCCGGCTCTAAAAAAGAACGGGACAATCAGAATCAGCATCGATTACAGAGATCTAAATATCGCAGTCCAAGGATGACTTTCTCTCCCAATCACGACGCGGATCGCTGACAATGCGGGGTTCGAGAGAATATCCTTTATGGATGGCATTTCGGGTTATAATCAAATCAAGTACTCGGATGATGAGAAATACATGGCATTCAGAACTCCCCTCGGTGTCTTCTGCTACACGGTCATGTCATTCGGGCTGAAGAACACAGGCGCCACATATCAGCGAGCAATGATGAAGATTTTTCAGGAACATCTCCAAAAAATGGTCGAGTGCTACGTTGGCGATTTAGTCGTGAAAAGCTGTGATAAAAATGATCACATCAAAGACCTGAGGACGGTGTTTGATCTCATACGGAGTCATCAATTGAAGATGAACCCCACCAAATCCTTCCTCGGAATGTCCAGGGGCAAATTCCTTGGATTCGTCGTTACCACTAAGGGTATCCACATCGACCCAGATAAAGTGAAGGTGATAATGAGTTGTAACCCCAGAAACCCGAAAGAGCTCAGAGGGTTACAAGGGCACTAGCGATATCCGGGCGATTCATATCGAATCTCTCCGTCTCTCTAGGCTAAATAAGAAGGGCGATCATTTATTTGGGATGACTGGCCAAGGCATTCGAGAATATCAAAGCATATCTAGCAAATCATCCGCTCATTACACCAATGTCAAACCGCTCTGATTTACATCAAGCTATGAACCATTCGCGCTTTACTCGCGAAGATGATGACAACGGTCACAAACAAGTGGTGTATTACCCGAGCCGGACTTTAGTGGGTTGCCGAATCTCGATATCCGATAATCGAAAGAATGCCTTGCATTGGTGTTCGCGATTCAAAAGATGCGCACTATTTGGTAGCGCACGATTTATGTTATCTCTAACATAAATCCACCGATATTCATGACGCAACCAGCCCATGAATTGACGCTTGGCTTAAATGGGCCTTGCTCTTGTCCCAATATGACTTACACTTCAAGCAACGTAAGTCGGTCAAAGGACAAAGTAATTTATGCACCTCTTAGCCACTAATCCAACAATGGATGCGGCCGAAGTTGTATGATGACTTACCGTGATGAAACCCACGCAGGTCAATACTACATCACACCAAAGGTACCGTACTTTGATCGGAGCCGAAAGCAACCAACGGCAAGTACCGATGTTCTAAGATTTCTTCGAGTTAGAGTTATCTTAGTTTCCTGTGGAAGCATGTGATGCCTCGCTTACTCCGCTAACCGAGCCATGCTCCAATAATGTGGCTTAATACGCGCTACTTATTGGACTCGCCAAAGAAGAATATCTTGAAGCCTTTGGAGATTCCTAACTCATAGTCGACGGATCCGCGGGGACTACGGTCGAACTGACTTAATTCCATACCATCGCGCCCGAGATGGCGGACTTGTTTGAAGAATTTTTCATTGAGTATATTCCACGCCTCCGTAACGCTGCGAGACGCAGACGCTTAGCATTAGCAAGATCGCGAAGCGCAACCTCCCAAGCGAAAGCATCACCGTGGAGAACTCACCAACTCTTCGTGCCAATATATAACGAAGAAGACACACAAAGGGTGGTCATCAAAGAGGTGTACTCAACCTAAGTGGACCGAGCCTCGTGGATTGGCGCTCTATAATCGACTACGCCCCGTATGGTATACTGCCCAAAGACGTAAAAGAGAGGGAATCGATCCGACGAAGGGCGCCGAGATTCTTTTATGATGCAGAGACCCAAACGTTATATCGACGCGGTACGACGGCTTGCTGCTTCGGTGCCTCTCAAACAAAGAAGCAAAAGAGGTCCTTGAGGAAGCGCATGGAGGAGATGGTGGTGCACACTAACTTTCCCGCTTTATGATCATGACAATGGGATATTTTTGGCTAACGATGATTAATGATGCAATCGAGCACGCCGAAGTGCCACGCTGTCAAATACACGCGAATTACATGCATCAACCCTGTGAGCACCCTTCTTCACATCATGGCCGCTCGAGACGGGGTATGGACATCGTGGGTTTTATTTTTCCCCCGCTAAAGGTGATCGGTTCATTCTCACGACACAACTACTTTCCAAGTGGGTCAAGCAATTTTGCTTAAAGAAGTGAAGACTAACAATGCCAATGTTCATCAAGCATCACGCCATCTATCGACACGGTGTGCCGAGACGGATCGTACATGACAACGGTCCTCAATTCGTCAACAATGCCTTCATCGTTTTACGAGAAGTTCAATCCAAGACGCCTCATCGACGGCTTATAATCCCACTACAAACGGATTAGCAGAGTAGGCTCAACAAGACAATCATTAAGATCTTGTCAAAGCTCGTTAAGACTAATAAACATGATTGGGACGATAAACTTGGAGAAGTACTCTGGGCATATCGCACCACAATACGCACGCCGACCGGAGCTACCCCATATTCTCTCTATAATGGATGTGAAGCCGGTTCCATTGAGATCCAAATCCGCCACTCCATGTTGCCCTCGAACCGAGATGACGACGGAGAAACAATATCGGAGGCGCCTTGAAGAGCTCGAGATGTTGGATGAGAAACGCTTGGAAGCTCAACAACGCATCGAGTTTTACCAAGCCAGAATGTCAAAGGCTTTTAACAAGAAAGTCCAACAGAGAACCTTTAAAGAAGGAGATCTGGTCCTGGCTGCTCGACGATCGATAGTCCTTACTTCCAAGAAAAAGGATAAGTTTAAACCCAAATGGGAAGGACCGTTTGTGATAGACATAGTTTATTCAAACAAGGCGTGATCGCCAATTACCCAAAATGGCGATGCATTACCATGCCGATAAATGGGAAGTTCCTAAAAAGTACCACCCTTAGTACATTCGATAACCCATTTTAACGAGAAGTTCCTTAGAGATATTTCACCCATTGTCCTTGAGGACAACCCTAAATCTATCTTCCACCACAAAACCCTTCACCGATCAAACTCATTGATGGTGAGTCTAAAAATCTTTCCGGGTCCAATCTATCAAAGAAAATCCCTTGATTTCTTCCATGAACAAGAGGTCCACTTTCAAAGCCGATCCCCTTTGATAAATAAGAGTTCATCACTTTCTTCGCCACGCCTTCCCATGGTTAGGGTTAGAATTCCATCTCGATAAACGAGAAAGTTATTTCCAAATCAGGTAGCGGATCCTATAAAAGCGAAAGCTATCTGAGTCTTTTCTTCCACTTCAGTCATGCATTCCCATGGTTAGGGCCGAAGTTGAAATTTCATCTCGATAAACGAGAAATTCGCTTTCAGATCAGGTAACGAATCTTATAAAAGTAAAAGTTACCTGAATCTTTTCGATTCTCAAAGTGGAGATCCCACTTTTAGTTTCACCTCCTGCGATAAACGAGAAATTCTTCCTCTCAGGGGGCAAGAGATAGGATATAAAATTCTTCCTCTCTTGTTTTGGGTTTGTCTTTACGCTAAAAAGAAGTCCTAGAGACAGGATATAAAATCCTTCCTCTCCACCGTCGGGAAATAGAATATAAAATTCTTCCTTTCCCACATCAATTTTCACATTTTCGCCGATTTAATCTTTTCTCCGATTGAAGAAGACACCAAGTCTCATCTTGGGAAATTTTATCTCGAAGCCTAAGAAGGGATAAAGCCAACGCCTAACACGCGTTGCCAGTTTAGTCTTTTCTCCGATTGAAGAAGACACCAAGTCTCATCTTAGAGAATTCTATCCCGAAGCCTAAGTAGGGATAAGTCTACGCTTAACACGCGTTGCCGGATTAGTCTTTTTCCGTAAGAAAGATGAAACCTATGTATTCAACATCATAGCATAAAAGCCTAACAGTCTCATTCTTTTAGCACAACGCCACAGCGGAACGGGTTAGACAATCCGCATGCTAGCCCGATTTAAACGGTAATCGATAAAGGCTCATCAAATCTGTTGATGGTCGAGGGTTTGCCAAAAATCCTATGAGTATTGTGGTTGATCATTTCAAACAAAATGAGAAATCATAATAAACAACGATAAAAGGAGGTTGAAACTTTATTCAATTAAGTGAAGAGTCGAAGTCTTTCAATGAAGAAGTTACAGCTTATACAAACATCGAAGCTTACGACAAGAAATTGCTGCTCTAACTTAGACAATCGCCATTGTAAGCTTGTTGAGCTCGTCAAATTTCCTCGAAGACTCCTCATCAAAGATTCAAAGATCTTCGCAGCCTTCCTCCTCAACTCGCTAGCTTCCGCTCAGAGCTCCAGCCTTGATAGGTGATTTGAGCTTTCTCCGCTGACTCCTTGTCACCTGTGATGCCTAAGTTCTCCTCTCCTTGCCCGGTTCCCGCCTAAGCCGCCTGCTTTCTCGCCTCGCTAGATGCAATAAGTGAATAAGTGTTGTGGATGCGGATTTCGCCAGTGCGATCTTGACTCGATCCACCCACTCACAGACCAACCTCGAGTCCAAGAAAACTCTAAGGCCAAGGCCATGCTTCCATACGACTCCACTGATCGTCACAGATATGAAGAAGCCTACCGCTGCAACTCATGTAACTTCAAGATTGAATTCCGTGATGATCAAGATCTCAAAGAATGGCCTTGCTAACTCAAAACCGCTGCCCTTATCACTCGCTCGGGGTCAAGAACCTACTCGAATCGACGGAGGGAAAGTCCACTATGGAGAAGCTTGTCAATCATCATGTTTATAGAAGAAAAGAACGAAATGGACTTCCATATAGATAATGTGATCGTGGTCATCGTCGACATGAGCTGCATCATGGAGGTGAGATGTAGGCCTTGCAAAAAGGGGTGACATTTCGTAATCTTAAATTAAAGGTTGGTGTAGACATTTCAAGAGGAATAACCCATACCGCTCCATCGCATGGCTTCGTGGTTATCGGTCTATCAAAAGAGGAACGTCGCACCAACCGCAAAGCAGCTGGTCTCACTGATGTTCGCCAGCACCGCCATCATGGTACCCAATTTTGAGGGGCATCGTAATAAGGAATCGGAGAATGAGCCTCAGTAGGAGTTCCTGCCAGCAACAAAATATATTTCATCATCAGATTGTAGTTGTATTAGTCAAAAGAGGACTAGTCCGCAATCAATGGGAGGACGCCATACCGTTAGAGGAATGAACCTCAAGATGCTCGGGATCCCAAAGCAAGATATCATCGAAGGTGATTATCTAGGGAGAGTCATATATCAAATCGACAGGGGTGTCCACAAGGCTCGTCCAAGATCAAAATCCTCTATCGAAAATCTGACACGAGAATATAAGTGAAGGAACGGAATCAAAACCCTCGCGACGACGTAAATGGCTTACTCCTACGAGAGTTAGTCTCTAATCCCATTGTCCACGCTTGTTTCCTCGTAATTTCTCTAAAAGAGCAAGAAGCATAGAGACAATTAGGGAAGACACATTCCGAAGTCGCTCAACTCCCCGCCATCTAAATAGAGTATTGCCAATGATAGATGTACCTGGATTTATTGAATCAGGTCCTACATTGGTGGTCTCACTAATCTTAGCAGATACCGCAGTGCTCTTCTACCATAGACTCGCATATCCGTGGAGTGAACCCGGTACGCGGAAGAGGCAAAATCGCGGATGAGGAAAGTCAAAGCCGGTCTCGCATCCTCCCCGCACAAAAATAATGGAGAGATATGAGTCCCGATTCGAGGGAACTACGGAGTGCTTAAGCATTTCCTCCTCGCCAACAAAGTCATCACCGCTAAGTCCATCACAAAGGCTCATGGATCTACGCGGTGTCTTGTGGACTAACTTCTTCCGCTTAACGGCTTGAGTCCCCGAAGCGTGAAGTCCCTCCTCTTCCTCGGCTGACATGCCTGAAACTTTAAATTGGTGTTAGAACCAATAATTCCAAAGGAGGAAAGAGAAAAAGAGAGAGAGGAAGTATTGACAAATCTGTCCCAAAGTCTTCCTCATGATCATTATCATGATCTCCTCCCCGAGGCCTCGCTCTGCACTGAAGGTTCCTCCGCCTCGGCCCATTTCACGAAGTCTTACACCGCCTGCTAGACCGAGCTGCCTTCAACTCCGAGTATCAGCAGACAGAGGCCTCTTCAGCCACTAACTCCGAAATGGCCTTCACTTGGACCGGTTCATTAGCTGCTAACAACCACCTGCAGCATAAGAATGTCACCAGCCCGACGCCAAGACTAAAGATCAACCGGCGCCAAGATACCCTGCCACGCCCATAGCCATGCCTGGACGCCGTCCACCAATCCGCCATGAGTCCGAAGCCGCCAATTCAGATTTTTAACATAAAGTTGGTCATAACCAAACTGGCGAGCGAATCGACAGGGTAGGTACGGCTCGATAAAGCACTCATCCTCACCCGAATGTCATAACCCTACGGATATTCATCACCAATTGAAGTGACATTAAGAGAAGTCCGCTCACTCTCCTCATCGAAAGCAAAGACTCGCCAGATCGACTAGAGAACCGCTGAAGCATCTAGAGAAACCCAACCTTTGCGAATCTACAATTGCTTTCTTATCTCCGTGAATCCTTCCATTTGCAATTTTCTAACGACAGCAAAGGGATGGATTGGTCACCGTTCTCGGCCGACATTATATTCCGACCTGAAGGATGAACCATGCCATCAAGTAAGTATATGGAAGCTCCACCTTGGCAAGAGGAATTTGTGTCAGGTTTACCCTCCCCGAGTGAAGGCCCCGACTATTGACTAAGCCCACGATGAATATTAGCTACCATCACCGGACGAAGGGAAAGTTCTTTCTTGTGAGCAAGTCAACCGCAGGATAGAGCACCTCCAATGGTAAAGCATCACTAGACTCGATAATGAACCACGACTTCTTCAACTAGATCACGAGGTAAAAGAGAGCCGGTGAATTGGCTTCATTGCATGCCATAGGAATGTCTCAAACTTCATCCCCGAAGGAAGCCACTCTCGTGCCGCTAATATAAGTGCGAGCCGGATTTCTTGATCACCGCTAACCTCTCAAGGAGTAAATGGTGCTAATTCACAAATCGCTTCACCGTAATTACTTTCCGTGTGCTTGAATAAGTAATCCAAAACCGCCTGTGCTCACTTGTGACTGGTCCTCTTTGCCGCTGAATCACCGCGACAAAGCAATATGATAATGACAAGTAAGATCCCATAGAGTGTCAGAGGACCAAGCATGCGATCTTTCAATAGACTCACCAAGCATTTGAGGAAAATACACCCGGTATAACATCTTCCCCATGGGTAGACCGAGACTCTGCATCTCATGAAGAGCTAACCCTAACTCCTCATGCTTAGTTAGAAAAGTATTTGAATCCGGGTCATAGAGTCTGACAACACAAGGAAGTGATTGCACTAACCGCAACCCATAATGCGATGGCACGAATCGCCAGCAGATAGACCATGTGCCCAAACTCCTCACCCCATCACCGAGAACGTAAGTCATCATACTGAGCCCACCGCTTGTCCAAGAGTGAAGCCAACCATAAGATTCGGGATGCATCAGCAGTATCTCGCCCAGCCCGCAAGACGGTTCTGCAAAGTATGAGCTACAATGAATAGCTCATCACGGGGTGGTGTGTCTAATCCCAACACACCAGGACGCAGTCCAATAATGCGATTCCTACTCGACGAACCCGGGATCGCCTGGTGGGTAATATACCTGCAATGAACATGGTCGTGCTTATCCGTCAAGTGCCACGACATCTCCTGTGTCACGGCCTAACACCTCAACTCAGTCAACGAATGATGGCGAGGTATCCGGGGTAGATACAAGTGCCCTCCATCATCCTTATGCAACCAATGCTCACCGGTGATGAAAGCTGCATCTGGGTCTTTCACAGAATTGCCGAACAAGTAATCTATTTTCCTCAAAGACTGAGTGGAACTGGTGTCTCTCACAAGTGGTGCATCAGAATCAACAAAAGGATGATGCAGGGCCCTCACGCACTCACCTGAATAGTCTCCGTCGATGTACCCGAAGTGAACTGAGGAGTAATCGAAATAGGTGAAGAATCATCGGATGTGGCATAGTGCTCGCCGCGACGCCCGTCAACCGCATGAGAAGGAAACGCTCCGGAGGGGTATTCAACTGCAAACGAGTAATAAATATTCATTAGATTCAATCATGAAGAATATCTTTAAAGCAATATAAGGCATCGAACTCATCTCACAAACCTATAAGATAGAGTCACTGCCTTATAACGGGTGAGACGATTCCAGCTGCATTATGCATTCATAAGGCAATGTATATCATCGCACAGAGAAAGCGACAATATACCCGCTCTACGATAACACACACAGATGGAACACCCCTCAAGATAGGTGTTGGCCAAGCAAAGCCTATCTTTAAGCTACTCTCAATGAAGGAGAATCGCGACTCTTCCTAATTGCCTCAATAAGGAGAACAAAGCGGGATGCAATATGCTATATGCGAAGTTTTGAATGCACCGAAGTGAAAAAGCTCACCAAAAGTGATGAAGGCTTCTCTGTAGGGTAGTAGCTAGTTGCCTCTGAGTGCGGATCTCCCCGATGACATCTCGACCGCAAAAGGAACCAAACGGTCAAACTGGCATAAAGGAAACTATGAGTTTTGAACCAAAAATCCTAGGAAAATATAGGATTTATTGGTTAAATTCTAGTTAAACCTATAGGGCACATAATGTATTATCGGGTTCGATTTTTGCTTGAAAGCCCTCCCCGACCAAATTTTACGAAATGACCAAAACGATCGGTTTAAAACCGCCATCCAAGTCACTTTCAAGCCCATCCCAGCCATTTAAATCAGCCTCAAACCGAGTTTTGGGCTATTTTGCACAAAATCCCCTCAATTTCAGCCTTTTGCACAAAACCCCCGAATTTCAAATTTTTGCTATTTAACCCCCAAATCTTGGCCTACACTAAAACCCTGAAAACTTTAGTGATCATTGGCACATCAACCCCCAAATTACAGCCCAATTTTCGCAATAAAACCCTCAAATTTCAGCCCTCTTTTCAAACCGAAATTCCTCGATTTCATGCAATCGCACCTCAAAACCCTAATTCAAGGCGGAATCGATAATTCTAATTTCTCTCATGTCTACCCTTTGATTTACATGATGAAATAGAAACCAAACATGCAAAAGTTATGGGGAAATTACCTGAGGAAAGGCTCGAGGACCTCGACCGAAGAAGATTTAGCCTGACGCCGAGAGGCCCGAGATCCTAAAAGCTGCCAAGCTTTGAGAAAATTCTTGAGCCTAAAATGAAGAGGAAACCTTAGTCTCGGCTATTTAGGGTTTGAGGGAGAGAAAGAAGAAAACAAGAGAGAGAGAGGGGAGATTTCGCCTACTAAACCCTAAAGGGGAGGTCACCAAATAAAAAAAAGAGAAAAGAATAAAGAAAAAAAGGAGGGGACTGCTCACAGGAAAATTTGAGAAAATATAAAATTGATCTATTCTATTTGGATACAATCTCTAATACACTCTCTCTCTAACCGACTTAGATAAAAGAAATTATAAATTCCTCGACTAGGGTTCGATTTACAAAAGAAGAAAGGGTTAACGGAGATTTTTCTTTTGTTTAAAACCGATTCTTCACTGCGGTAATAGGAGCTTGAATCTTATATCCCGCTGACGATCCGACCGCCTTGACTCGTGGACGAGGTTGAAAATAACTCGAGGGAGCAAGTTTAGAACTCGACCGAAGTTAAGAACTCTTTGATAGAGTTGATTTTAGAAAAAGATTAGTAATCCTTTTAGCCAAGAATGGCTGAGAAGATCTTGCCATGCAAGTTTGAAAACTCAGAATCGAAGTTGAACTCTCTAGAGAGTTGATGCCAAAGAAAGGAGGTTTGATCCTTTCTTTAAAAGAGACGTAGATCTTCGGTCAAACCTCAATATCTCTAAATCTGACCAGTAAAATCAATCTCCACCGCTCCGAATTAGTAACTAAGAGTTTTAAAGATATTCTCTAAGTTTCACATCGATCGCATCACGGATGAAGGTCCGATCATCATGCTGATCACAGCAATGCAGAAGAAACTGTTCTCTGCACAATTGGCTTTGGTAAAAACGTCAATATCTCTAAATCCAACCAGTAGAAATCAATCTCCACCATTCAGAATTAGGAATAATGAGTGTTGAGGTTTTTCTTCAAGTTTCACTCTGATCGTAACCACGGATGAAGGTCCGATCTTCATGTCGATCACAGCCACGCAAAAGAAACCATTCTCTGCACAATTAGCTTCAGAAAACCTCAATATCTCTAAATCAAACTGGTAAAAATCAATCTCCACCATTCAAAATTAGGAACGATGAGTATTGAGGCTTCTCCAAGTTTCACATCGATCAAACTATGGATGAAGGTCCGATCGCCATGCCGCATCATAGCCGGGCGTAAGAAACCGTTTCTCCTCTTTTTGTTCTCCGCCAAACCCTTTCAACCAGCCTCCATTTATCGTGGAAACCCCCAATTTATAGGGATTAAAGGGTGTAACCACCCCTTAAATTGCTCCATAATGGGGGTTTAGTGGGTGTAACCGCCTCTAAATCTCTCAAACAGCTTTAGGAACCGCTCAACCTATGTTTGAATGAGTCAAAACGCTAAGTTCGCTCGAGCAAGCGCCGTGGTTCAGATTTTAGTGTAGGAACGCTGATAGACCTCCGCCTCACGCTTTTAACTAGGACGCTGGGCCGAGGCCCGTGTTTTGAGCTTCAACGCGACCATGTACTCCTCATTTTAGGCTTCAATGCAGCCATGTGCTTCTTGTTTTGGCTTCAACGGGCTACATGTTCGTGATTTTGAATTGAAACACAAGGATGAGTCCCGCTGCTTTGAATTGAAATGCGGGGTGAGCCACTGCTTTGAATTGAAATGCTGGGTGAGCCCCGCTTTTGCTTTGAAGAGATCGATACTTATGATCTCTTTTCACAAGGATTGTCAACTTGTAATCCTTGTACTCTAAAGACATTAGCTTCGATTTCCCGTGGAAAGTCAGCCACTTTGTAACCTTCATTGATAATATTTCACGATATTACCGCCTTCAAGAATAATAATTTTTACAACCTACAAAATAATCCTATTAATAAGAGGAGATGGGGTTGGTTCAAATCCAAATAGGAGGAGGAAAAGAAAAAGAGGGGAAACCTAATCAAAGGTGGATTTGGCCAAACCTAATCAAGGAGGATTTGGCCTAACCCAATCACAGTGGGATTTGGCCAAACCTAATCAAAGGAGGATTCGGCCAAACCCGATTCTCATCCGGTTCGAATTATGCGAGCCTCATATTAACTCCAAAAGATATATGAGTATAAACTATTTCCTATTTTGGTCGAGAAGTTCCGGAAAATATTTTATATTTTAAGGATAACTCGACAACTCCAAAAAAAAGGTATATGAGTATAAACTATTTTCTATATTTGTTGAGAAGTTTCTGGAGAATATTTTTTATAAAATATTCTTAAGGATAACTCGACAACCCCCAATTTACTCCCATTGTGTTCGCTTACAACGCCGACAACGCTAGCTGAAAAAATCGCACATTGAAGGTTGGATTTTAAGAAAAATTTTCGACGCCGCCAACGTCATAGAGAATTCACCGACAGGGATGAATCTCAAAAATTCCTCCGTTGTGGTCGGGCTTCTACGACAAACGCACACAATGGAGAATGCTCCATTGAAGGTTGAGTTCACAAAATTGGATGGTCAACCGGATGACAACCCACCAACACTAAATAAAGCAAAAAATTCATTCATCGCCTTCGATTCAAGATTTCTGGTCGATAATAAATGCAAAGATCCGCGATACTTTCACCATCCTACAAAGCACCGGATAGTCCGGAAGAATTGGAAGTCAAGATTCAAGCCATTTTCGTCCTCCGTATACCGATCAAGGTTTGGGCCTATCATATCCAAAGTATTTTGGCTACTTTTATCAAAGAACAAGACCGAAACACTTTGGAGGGGGTATCTGTAGGCGTTGAAAATTGCCTATAAGTCCCCAAGCCTAGCTTGTGATAAGGAGTTGACAATCGACGAGCCGTCCAATGACGTAACGACAAGTGACCACGGCGCAAACGCATAAAGCGAGTCAACGAAATACATGAAGTGAGTCGATGAGGCATCCGAGTCAACGATGCGAGTCAACGAAACACATAAAGTAAGTTGGCGAAGCGTCCAAATCTGCAAAGCTGCAAATCACGTGTGAACGACGGAATAAACCCAACCGCGAAGCTCCAAATCAACAAAACCGACAACTCCAAACCAAATCAGACGGATCAACGGAATCGACTCAAAACACCAAAAATTAAAAACTGACCCGAATCGCTCGTGGGCTTGGCAAAACCAAGCCACTTCACCACACCCCATAGGGTGGCCGCTAGTTCCGCGGGAAGCCCATGCCTAGCCACTTAGAAGTGGTTAGATGGCCTCGCACGCTTCGACCCACACCACTTTATGAGGCTATAAATAAGAGGGAGGGGGTTCATTTATGAGGGATCAATTTTGGAGAAGCCGGTCACTGAATTGAATTCTAACTTCAGATCTAAACTTGGGAGAAAGGGAGGGTCTTCAACGATCATCTTCTTCGACAACCAGATCTCGATCTCGGCGAACCCTTCCGGCTATTATCCTCCTTCGTGAGATAATCCCCTTAGCAAGTTCGAGAAATCGGATCTCAGTTCTGCACGTGTTTCCTCTGGATTAAAACTTTACTTTTGATCCCGAGAAGAGTTTTGATTTCGCTTGGTCGATTTCATTCGCTTGGGCCATTATTTCCCTTATGAAATAACTCCTTTTTACCTTGTAGATCTTTCATCGGATCGGATCATGGGCGTCCACTACGTAATAGAGTCCCAGACGTAAAGTTACCACGCAGTTTAGACCATAAACGGATCACGCGATTGTTTAAGGAGAAAAGTTATAATCTTTATTTTGATTTTCATTGTAAGTCTTATAAAAAGACGACCTTTTTATTTTTTGTTGAATTCATTTATAATTCCATAAAGGTGTAATGAGTTCACAATCAATGAAGATCGAGAAAACGACTTTCCCCGCGAACAAATATGAGGTACGCAATGAGGATTTAATCCCTTATCATTCAGCGGTCCTAAAATTAGCCCGAAAGCTCGAAGGTTTCTTCATAGGATACATTCCGAAGTTCGTAATGCATATGCATACTTTGACTTCATTAGCAACCTCACCGCATTACCACTAAAGGCCGACAATAATATTTATCATGGTCGGATTGTATTTCCTAACTTCCTATGAGGAAAACTCGTAAGAATCAACAAAAGGGGCTGTTGTGAAACTTCCATCGAGCTCGAACCAAAAGATTGGCGACTTATATATTACATCTTGTATGGGATTCTACCGATAACCCCAAAGAAGTGGCCGCCATTAAACGGAAAGCCCTTCGATTTTACTATAATGCAGTTTCCCAAACCTTGTATCGCAAGTCACATGATGGAATTCTGCTTCGTTGCCTCTCTCGAAAAGAGGCATGAGAAGTTCTAAAAGAGGCCCACGACGGGATGTGTGGAGCCCATCAACCCGGAAATAAATTAGGAGACCGACTCCGGAGAATCGGCTACTATTAGCCAAAGATGTTTGCAGATGCCATTAACTACGCTAAACGATGTCATGCGTGCCAAATTCATCGTGATTTCATTCATCAAGCGCCAGGAAATTTGTATCCAACATCCTCTTCATGGCCATTTGAAATGTGGGGGATAGATGTTGTTGGGCCTATTTCTCCACCGACATCCAAAGGACATCGATTTATCCTAGCTATAATTGACTACTTCTCCAAGTGGGTGGAGGCTATTCCTTTAAAGGAAGTCAAAACTTCAAACATAATCAAGTTTATTAAGCATCACGTCATCTATCGCTTTGGCGTACCGCGGTGAATAATCCATGATAATGGAACACAGTTTGTCAGCTACAGATTTTAGAGGTTTTGCGACAAGTTCAGAATCCAAAGTGTCGCGTCGACAGCGTATTATCCCGCAGCCAATGGCCTTGCAGAAGCTTTCAACAAGACCATCGTGAAACTTCTAAAGACGTTTATCTCTAAAAGTCAGCGTAATTGGGATGAAAGGTTAGGTGAATATTTATGGGCTTACCGCACAACGGTGAGAACTCCGACAAAGGCTACTCCCTTCTCTTTGGTATACAGGTGTGAAGCTGTTTTACCCTTAGAAATTCAGATCCCTTCTCTAAGAGTTGCTCTTACAACCGGAATGACGAACGAAGAGCAACATCAACTATGCCTTCAAGAGTTAGAAGTGTTAAATGATAAACGACTTCAAGCTCAATAACAAATCGAGCTATACCAAGCTTGAATTTCTAAAGCTTATAATAGGAAGGTTAAGGAAAGGATCTTTAAGAAAGGTGATCTTGTCTTAGCAGTCCGCCGACCTATGGTCATGACACATAAGACAAAAGGGAAGTTCAACCCCAAATAGGAAGAACCTTTCGTAATAAAAACGGTCTATTCGAATGGAGCATATCGACTCATCGATCAAAAAGGTGATAGGCTCATGATGCCGATTAATGGGAAATTTCTCAAGAAATATTACCCGTAGGCCCCAGACTATATTCACTAGCCGGGGTTCTTTGTTCATAATGCATTAGAGTGAAAATAAAAAGTCTTGTCACACTTCTAGCCTTTTTCGATCAAGTTGTCTATTATGAGTCAGAATACTGTGCACAAAAGAAATGAAGAAAGAACAAAAGTATCATTTTATTCACAATAACAAAAGTGATACAATATCGCTGCTAAAATTCTAAGTGTCGTATTCATCAAATAAATGATCAGAGCCTAACTTGAGATCGAAGTTTTGTTCATGCACGACACGCACTCTCTCAACATCATCTTTTCTAAATTGAGTTTCGGTCGTAGCAACTTCCTTTTCAATCGCCTCAAGGGCACGTACCTCTTGATGAAAGCTATCAAGAATCTCAGCACCTTGACGACGAAGTCCCTCTGCAGCTTCTTGTTCCCGAGCCAATTGAGCCCTTTTCTGAATTAATTCCGCTTCTAATTGAGCAATGGCCTCCTGAGTTGCAGTCACGGCAATTGCAGAGTTGGCCAACTCAACTTGTGTTTGATTATGCTGCTCTTGTAAAATTGCAACCTCGCGCTTCTTTCTCAAATAAGCTCGCTGGAGGATTTCCTGAGACGCCCTTCGCTTGAATTTCGATGAGAGATTTTGCATCTACATCAACACGCTCGAGATCCCGAAGGCTTGTAGGTCCGCCCAAATGAGAAATTCTCTCTGCAACGCTTAAACCATTGAGCCCACCACTCAATGCACTCGACATCTCGATATATGGGGCCTATAGACTTCAAAAGAGCCTCGACCCCATAACAAAATCAGTCGCAAGACTTTAGCATACCTTCCAGCTGGATCGCTATAGAATCCTAGATAGAGAGCAGCTGGAAGGGGCGCAGCTTCGTCGATTATAACGACTTCTCGCTCCCCCTCAGCTGAAATAGTGGGTGAAAGTACCTGTGATTGAGGAGTCGATACAACAGATGGCTTCTCCTCTTCTTTACTTATATATGTCGCGGGGTGCAGATCTGATGGCCTCTTGCATAAGCTTCTGCCCTTGTTGAGAACGCAACCTGGTTGTTATTCACTGATGAGCCCTCTTCTCGTATTGAGCCGCTTCTTCTGTAGTGAGAGCCCTCTTCCCACCGCTTTCTTCATGAGCCTCAACCTCCATGGCCTTTTTGAACTTTGCTACCAATACTCTTGTTCACAAATCAAATACTCATCAACCCGAGACGAGTCTTTTGAATCCTTTCTAGATTCAGACATCTCTAATGTCTTTGAAATAAGAAGTATGTACATCGTATTCAAGAATCTATGAAGTTTCGCGATACCAATTGTAAAACCCGAGAACGGTATAACAGTTGGGTGTCGGAGAAGGTAGCGTGAACACTACATCAGAGTGGCCGGCCGTCCAATAATACCAGGACCGAGCCCCTTCAAACAAAGTCCCGATGATGGCTAGCTTAGGGTTAGGGTTTCCAACATACAGTTGGTCATACCCAAATTGTCGGGCGAAACGGCTGGGCAAATAGGGCTCGATGATACATCGATCGCTCAAACGAAAGACCAAGTACCCAGGCCTAATGGTGATGAGCCACCGGAAGATACCCTCCGACAAAGATGTGAAACCACCAAGCACCACATCCATGAACACCTGGCATCGCTCTTCTACCCCGTCAAAATCAAGAGAACAGCAAAAAATTTGATAGTTGTCCTCTTTCAACAAGATTTGTCGAGTCAAGACTATGTACGAATGTGCCCATTTGGCTGACTCAAGCCGCTGTACAAATAGGACAAAAAAATTTCGGCGTCACTAACCCCCGTTATTAATGAGGGGGCAAAGGCATAACAAACCAGTCATCAGTGTATCGGCACTAGTACGCGGCCGGGAGTCTTCTTCCTATCTCCCTTCAACCAATTTCCCTTACATCCGTGAACTCCAAGTCAATTCATTAGCCATACCGCAGTAACTCACCATAGCCGAAAGGAGACTTATCGGTCTCCGTGGCTAAAAGCACCGCGGTATACCACCACTGTGATGGACTCAATAGGCTTCGAGGGAACCACGAACGCTTCAACCGATCATCAAAAATCCAAACAAGGTGTCAGATCGTAAATATGAGTTTCACCGATAGTGAAAACTCTCAAACCTCGTGGGCGAGGGAAAGATATCCTCCAATTTTATTGATATAATAGGCAATGGAGGCATTAATGCGGCCATGATAGTTTGGGGAGCTCACTGAAGGCGAAGTCACCGCCAGGTCCTTGTTGTGAAATAAATATTCGCCCAGACGCTTCTTGATGCCGCCGATCGAACCCTGGCCACAGGACATATATGGAAGTGACACATCACTTCCCAAAAGGTGGCATAAATATCCGGATATACCGTCCGCAAGATAAAAAGCTCGTCGGTTCCAGGAACAAATTCTTTATATGGCAGCTCACCAAATGGTAGACCTGATACTGCAAACATTTCATGAAGAGCAAACCCCAGCTCTCCAACAGGCGTGAAGAAGGTGCAAGTATCGGGATTATAATTCTCTAAGATAGCAAAGAGATTGTAGGAATTAATGATGCTTACGCTGCCATCACCTAATCTCGAGCCCAGACAAAATGAGTGGCATTCGCAGTCACAATAACAAAACTATCATACGAACCCACCATCCCCCATCAGGGAGTATATCCACCAGGCCCTAAACTCTTGAACAGGAATTCCTCAAGGCGATAAATTGATTTAATAAAAATATTGGCCGGAATGGCCTTTCCCGACCGGGTCTATTCTCTAAACTCTCCCACCTTAAGCCCTTCACTCATAATTACGCCCCATAGACTAACCGCTTGGTGAGTTAGAGTCCCGACGGATACCGCTTTTCTCTCACTGCATTCCACCCAAACACCTACCGCAGGAGATGCTTTGAAAATAGGAAAGCGGGTACATCGGCTTCATGTTGGGCAAAAAGAGGAAACGGTCGTTAACTTTACCCAGCATCTTGGAATCTTCAACGCAGAACATATCATCGTCATTTATACGACATCCTGAAGAACTCGCTCGATTCGATCAAGGCCCACGGCACCACAAGATTTACATTAGTAATAATGGCCTTAAAGGTTGAATGTTTCACACGATGAATCATCATCGTTCTTTCCAAAGAATCATCTCGGGTCATTGGAAGCTCTCGGCAAAGACCGAAAACTATATTGTAGTCCATCCAGCCCGAATGGCCAAAGTAATGTTCAAAGGAAAGCGGCCTGTCAGCATAGAGAACTGCAAATAAAAAAAAGATGAAAACCTGAGAAAGGGAATGAATCACAAGAGAGCCTAAGATGGCCAAAATAAAACGTGAAGGCCACCTTTATGCTTTCAACTACGTAACGTAAGGGTCAACCCCGCTCCAACTAAAACGTTAGCGGCCAACTCGCTGCTCTAAACATAAACGCAAGGGTTAACCCCGCGTTTCAACTATGGAACGCAAGGGTCAACCTTGCGTCTCAATTACTAATATCAACTCCGCGTTCCAAATACAAAACGCAGTGTTCGACATCGGGTTCTTCAAGAACTTGAACCCATTGAAACAAGTTCGAAAACCCCAGCATACCTCGATGCAAGGGGGTTTGCAACGGCTGCGACACCGCTAAAACAGATGGGCCACCTAAAGCCTCGTCCGGCGTTATGCTTGGAGTTGCTTGAACAACTCCCTTGATCTTACGAACAGCCTTTTCAGGAGCCATTGAAGAATCTCAGAAGATCAAAGATTGGAAAAACTTGAAAAGAGTTTTGAGAACACAAAATCTCTTAAAATTGCAAAGGAGACTAACAGCTCTTGATTTTACCTTTGGTAATTTTTTAATTTTACCTTGGGGGGTCTATTTGTACGAAAATCGAGGAGGAAATCCTCATTTAAAATGCTAACCGCCGCGTTTAAAGTTAGTTCAGCTTCCAAACGCAAGGCTCACCTCTGCGTTATAATTCTCAAATGCAGGGATCACCCTAGCATTTCAAAACTCCAAACGTGAGGCTCACCTCCGCGTTCTAACTCTCAAACGTAGGGATCACCCTAGCGTTTCAAAACTCCAAACGCGAGGCTCACCTCCGCATTCTAATTCTCAAACGCAGGGATTATCCTAGTGTTTTAAATTTTAAACGCGAGGCTCACCTCCGCGTTTTGAGTCCAACACTTAGCCAATTTTTGGACTTAAAAACTCCTTTGACAAGGAGTCACCAAACTCTTGAAAACCTTAAAGGTACAAGTGAGATTCCCCACCACTCTTATAAGAGGATAACACCCTCAAAATATGATTAATTTGATGTCATCTTTTAACAATTATCATCCCCATAAAGCCCTAATTCAAATTTTATGTTTAATATCAACATAACAAGTTTCAGGCAATCAACTTGTCAATCCTCTTTAATAGGATGATAGGTCCTCAAATTTGCTTAAATCGCAATTAACTTATTAATCCTCTTCAATGGGATGATAGGTCCTCAAATTTGCTTAAATCACAATCAACTTATCAATCCTCTTTAATAGGATGATAGGTCCTCAAATTTACTTAAATCGCAACCAACTTATCAATCCTCTCCAATAGGATGATAGGTCCTCAAATTTACTTGAATCACAACCAACTTATCAATCCTCTTCAATGGGATGATAGGTCCTCAAATTTGCTTAAATCGCAATCAACTTATCAATCTTCTTCAATAGGATGATAGGTCCTCAAATTTACTTAAATCGCAATCAACTTATCAATCCTCCTCAATAGGATGATAAGTTCTCAAATTCGCTTATCAACCCTGCTAAATGAGATGATAAGCCCTAAACCTTGTTTACACCACAAGTCTAAACCCTTGTTCACACTACAAGCCCTAAGCCTTGTTTACACCACAAACCCAAAGCCTTGTTCACACCACAAGCCCAAAGCCTCGTTCAAATAGAGCGATAAGTCCTCAAAATCTTGTTCAAACCACAAGTATATAGTCAGGCTAAGTTAACGATGTACATCTGGCATTCTCATTTGTTTTTCATTTTGGCAAACACAGAAAAGAGATGATGAAAAAGCAAAATAGTATCATTTTTATTCAAATCATTATTGTCCAAAAAAGGGGGTGGATACAAAATTAAGCCGATGGTCCCCTCAGCGTGATGGATGCGAGCCGGGATTTGACTTCAGCAACATCTTTTTCATGAGCGGCTCGCACCATTGTCGTGGCCTCTCTTCTCAATCCCTCCTCATCTGGTGCCACGGCGGTAGCTTCTCTTTTCATCTCCTCCAAAGCCTGGACCTCTTTGCAATAATCATTGTATGTTTCCATACTCTTGTGAATGAGATCCTTCACATCAGCTTCCTCCAGGGAGAACTTGGCCTTTTGCTGAGCCAAATCCGCTTGGAGTTGAGCAATGGTCTCTTCAGTAGTGGCAATCGATTCTCAGGTGGTCTGCATAATAGAGGTCATGGAAGTCAATTCATTTTGCCATTGATCGCATTGAGTTTTTGAGGATGCAACTTATATTTCCTTTTCGCCTAAGTTCTTCTGAATGATTTCATAACAGTGCATGGCTTAGGTTCGAACATCGGCAAATATTGACTCAAGGCGAGCCTCAAGGTCAATGCAGTTTAAGTCTTGAAGTGCTTTCAAGTCTCCTTCCAGGCGTGAAATGCCTTCGAAAGCAACGCTAGCATTGAGCCATTCGATGCTGTTCAGATAATTCAGCAAGAACGGCCTGAAGGACTCAAAATTGCCTCGACCAGCACTAACGGCTTCCACGGTCATCCTCATCATCTGTTCTAACTGTTTGACGAATGTCCCAAGCAAATTAGGAGCATCCATCGGACTCAAGAAGGATATAGGAGATGACGAAGTTGCCACCAAAGTCGCGAGTACGTGTGATGGCGATCGAAGAACCGCTAAGGTGCGACGGATGGCACCAAAACTCCCAGAGTCGAGGGACTCGAGGGGAGAACAGCTGAAGGCCTCGCAGGGAGTGAACCAGAACGCTGCCTCGATGTGGGCTGAGAGAAATCACATGGCGCCGCCTCAGAGGGAGAGGAGTTGCTACCGAGAAATAGTCACGCTTGTTGATCGGGAGGAGTGGTAGCCGGCTGATCGGTGGAAGAGTTGCCTCTCTCGGTTGGAGATCCTACATAAGGAAAACCGTGAGAAATACAAAAGAGAAGTGCAGAAGAAATTTAAGATGGTAACGTTTACCTTGAGAGGAAATGAAGGCATAAGCTGACGCTTTACCGGGGGACGACATCGGAAGTTCACCCCAAAAGTCGTCATCTTCAGAAGTTCCATAGGATACCTTCTCAGAAGACCTCCCTGGACTTTCGGTGGTAATCGGCTTAGATAGTAACCCAGTTGTTGGACTAACTCTCGAAGCCTCCGGCATAGGTATTAACGCCGAAGAGGAGATAGATCCACTAGCCTTCTCAACTTCGGCTCCGGTGGAACCCTCGTAGTAGCCGAAGGCTGGGAACGCCACGAGCAGCATTCTCGATCCCCGCCTGACTCATCACCGCCTTCCTCATCAATGGGGTGATAAGAGGAATCCCCGCCTGCTAATGCAGGCCCCATTGAACAAAGCCCAACTTGATGGGAGAGGCCCGCCACAGATGATTTCTGCGCTTCCTCTTTCAATATAGGAACATCGTGCAACCTCGAAGCACTCTCCATAACCTTTGTTTCTTGTTCGCCTTGAGGTCGAGGACTCCACCAATAGTTTCGCCGCGCCCGTTTTTCATAACGGCGTTTCTTCCACTTAAACCCGCTTTTCACCGCTTTCTTTGCCTCAACTCAAGAACCGTGGACCCTTGCTGGTTGCGTTGCAGCCTTTCGCTTTTCCTTCTTCGTTGCTTCTTGCTCGAAGATAGAAATTTCATCCTCCGCAGAAGCGATGACTTCTTAGAGCTTCGCTTTGATTCATACATCTTGGATTGTCTTGAGGCAAGAGGTGTAAATCCTATACTGAATCTTTGACGCAAAGATGGAACCACGCGTAAACTTAAGGAAGTATAAGAGTTGTACTTTGTATGGGAATCGAATGTGGCTCCGTGCAACCCGCATCGAGTAATACCAAGCCCCGCCCTTCATAAATATTGCCGTGTAGGTCAGTAAAAAATTTTATTATCAAGATGCCCAATATCCGTGAAACACTATCAATGAAGGTTATGTTACCGACTTTCACGACAACAAAGGAGAATCGTGGTTAATGTCTACAGAGTACAAAGATTACAAGTTGACAATCCTTGTGAAAAGAGATCACAAGCATCGATCTCTTCAATTCAAAATGCTGACTCATCCCCGCTGCTTATTCAAAATGCGAGCATGTGGCCGCTGCTCGAAGCCCAAAATGCGGAGCATATGGCCCGTGATTCGTAGCCTAAAACGCAGCACATGGCCCGCTTCAAGCCCAAAACAAGGAGCACATGGCTCACGCTTGTAGCCTAAATCGCGAGCACATGGCCCTGCTCGGCCCAAAACGCTGAGCACATGGCCCGCTCGGCTCAAAATGCGGCGTTCGCCTGTACTCGCCCTAGTTAAGACGACGCTGAGGTCCATCCCACGTCTCCCGCACTAAAATGCAGACGCAGGCTTGCTCCAATTTAACTCAGATTTTGACTCATTCAAACATGAGTTGAACTGCTCCTAAACCGCTTGAGAGATTTAAGGGGTGGTTACACCCCACCAAACCCCATTATAGAGCAATTTAAGGATTTATACCCCTTTAATCCCTATAAATGGGGGTTTTCATAGCTAAATGGGGCGGTTAAAAGGGTTTGGCCGAGAACTAAAAAAGGAGAGAACGGTTTCAGCAGCTGTGATCGGCATGACGATCGGACCTTCATCCATAGTCCGATCGCCGTGAAACTTGAGGGAGGCCTCAACACTCGCCGCTCCTAATTCGAACGGTAGAGATTGATATTTACCGTTGGATTTAGAGATATTGAGATTTGACCGAAGATCTCATCTCTTTAAAGAAAGGATCAAATCTCCTTTACCGGCATCAAGTCTCCCCGAGAGTTCAACTCGACATAGTTTTCAAACTTGCAGTTCTTCTCCACCATTCTTGACTAAAAAGATTACTAATCCTTTTCTAAAATCAACTCTATCAAAGAGTTCTTAACTCGGCCGAGTTCTAAACTTGCTCCTCGCGAGCTTTTTCAACCTCGCCCCACGAGTCAAGACGGTCGGATCGCCAACGGGATACAAGATTCAAGCTCCCACCATTATCATGAAGAACCCAGCTTTAAATAAAGGAAAGATCTCCGGACCCTTCATTCTTTTATAAATCGGCAACCGACGAGGAATTTATAATTTCTTATTATCTAAGTCAGTTAGAGAGAGAGATTGCATTCGGGAGATTGTATTCATTATTCTTCAAATAGAATAGATCAATTTTACATTTTCTTTAAATTTTCCTCAACACGGGTTAATGCAGATGAGGATGGGTTTCGATGTAATACCGATCATAGCCGAATTGCCTGGAAGCCGATACTACCGGGATAAGGCTCAATGAAGCACTTCCTCCCCTACCGGAAAATAAGGTAGCCCGGGCGTATATTCAGAAGCCATCGAAAAACACATTTATTAAGAGTAGTAGATGTATTACTACCTTTTGTGTCTTGATGAACTGCCCCATACACGCCTCACTCAAAATTGGGAAAACAACGAAAGATGGTGTAGTTGAATTCCCTCGATAACATCTGGCAGAAAAACACTTGGTACCAGCCTACCCATTGCGCCGTGTCAAGCCGATGAACAAGAGGGATAGAAGCGTCACTGACTGTAGGTGTGGTCATTAGAGAAGGACAGTGGAGAACGAACCATGACACCAAATAGGTGTAAGGCAGAGGAACTCGAGGGCAAGGGGTCTCAAAAATTTTCACCCCGTCGGAACTCGTCTCCTTGACCAAAATAAATTCCGAAGCTAACTCTCTCAAGCCACTTTGTAACCAACTTACCATGGTGAGAAGGTTAAGAGGTCGCCTGTAGCCAAAGACGGCAGCAGATATGCCACTTCCGCAGCAAGGGCATATATCGGTTTGGTGAGAACGACGCATCATTTCAATCAAAGCATGAGAAAGCCAGCGAATAAGGCCGTGTCAGAAATGGGGGTTTGGGCTTGATGATGGAAGCTATCAAATTTGGTGTGGGCAGGAAACCTATCCTCCATAGCCTCATTGACGTAGTGAGCAATAGCCGCGTCAATTCGGGTATTCACCACCTCAAGTGTGCTAGTAGCGCGTGCCACCTCCACTCCTTATCATTCAAGTTCGAAGAGATAGTCACCCAAGAACCTTGTTTAACACCTCCTCCACGATTCGTCACCACAAGATATGTGAAAATGACACATTAACTCCCAATAAGTGTCATAAATCCCGGGGCTGGTCTTTTTCAAAATGGCTAATTCTTAAATGCCCGTAATAAATTCTTCATAGGGTAACTCCCAGAAGGGTAACCCAGAAACTTCGAACATCTCGTGTAGGGCAAAGCCAAGCTCCCCAACCGGTGTGAAGAAAGTGCACGTATCCGGATTGTAAAGCTCCAGCATGGCAAAGAAACCATAATGGTTTTGCACAATCCCGTAACGAGTCGCTAATATATGGATCCCGAGACCAGAATTCTTGACGGGCCCGCTCAATTCCTCCATTACGAAGTTAACCATGCGAGACCACCACCCAAAACTGGTGGAATGCACCCACCCAGGGGTCTTGAAGCCTTGAGCGGGAAATTCTCCCTTCACCGAGAGGAATTTTTTGATAAATGTATTCGCCAACTTGAGAGTTTCACCCCCCGGGTGGTCCTTCTTAATGGACCCAGGTTTCAATATCACCGGCTTGCCTATCGATCCAAAGGATGGACACCATGAGAAGTAAGTTGTCCAACTGATATGCCACCCTGCTCACAGATAATATCCCAGTTCATCGATCTGGGGATGGACGCATACTGGAAGTAGGAGATCGGGAACATCCGCTCCATGTTCGGTAAGAAGAGGCGACGACCACCAATATCCCGTAGCCATTTGTAGTTCCCGTCATACATGATGGAGGTGTCAATATCAACTGAATCCCCGAAAAGGAAGGTGGGCTTCTTCAAAATCTTACGATCTGAAGTTTCGAGCTTAGTGTCAGTAACAATGGCCCGAATAGTTGTAGGAGAAGCCTGAGTGATGATCTCCACACGCTCCGGAGTTCGGTCCTGAAAGATAGGAAGCTCTAAGCGGGAGCTGAAAGGCACATTCAAGTCCGCACCACCTTCATATCCAAAGTGGTGATGGAACGACAAAGGCTCACTGGAGTAACGTACTGCAGAAGGAGAAATTAGATTAGTGAAAAAATATGCTAAAACTTAGTCCTTAAACGTAGTAATAAATCCTGCGCTGCAACTTTAACACGCAGAGGTCACCCCTGCGTCTCAAGTTCAAAACGCAGAGCTCAACCCTGCGTTCCAAGCCCAAAACGCAGAACTCAACCCTGCGTTTTAAGCCCAAAACGCAGAGTTCAACCCTACGTTTCAAGTCCAAAAACGCAAGGGTCAACCCCCAACATTTCGACTTCGAAACGCAGAGGTCGTCCCCTCGTTTTCAATGCTAAAGGCAGAGATTCCCCCCTATGTTTGTACATGAACTTATCAAAATAAGTTTTCCAGGGTCAAATTCCGACACTCACCACTGAGGAGAGGGACTTCGGAGGGTGGCGCTGCGGCCGAGCAGCCCGGTGATCGAAGGCCGGCCGCACTGCAACCAACAGCTCTTTGGGCTTGTAGGCAACCTTCGGGAGCCATGAGAATTTTCTTCGGGTCGGTTGAGATCACGGAGAGTTAAACGGAAGTTTTTCTTTTGGAAGATCGAGAAGACGAGTACAAAAGTCAGAACTTTTGATTTGACCCTTAGCGGTTTATTTATAAGCAGCTGGAGCCGCCAAATTAACACGAGATTCATTTGCATTATTATTATCGCCATTGCTTGTGGGATCTTAGGTATGTTATACGGCGTACTCCATTCTCTTGGTGTATGTCGATTTAGATGACGGACGAGTTCACATGGAGATGCGCGAGCGGAGTTTTCTCGGCGGAGAACCTTCCGGGCGACGGAGCGGTCGAGCTGAAGCTTAGTTTCCTTTTATTTTTAGTAGTTTGATAAACCTTAGACTTCTTTCAGTATTTCCATTTTAGCTCAGTTGACATTTGTTTTATGATTCTCTAGTCTTAGCTACATGTATTGTTTCAAACAGGTGGACTCTTTTATAGCCTGGGATGTTATTTTTATTCTAGTGATATGTACTCCCTGTCCAGGATATTTATTTATTCTTACTGGCTGTGGTTGGGATCTGTGTACTATGATTATTATTATTACTTGACGCTTGGCGTACTAGATTGAGGAGAAATGTTTTATTTTATTTGTATTTCTTCTCAACCTAATACATCGCGGGCCTGTTCATGTACCGTTTCCGTGTATTTTGGAAAGCGGGGCGTGACAGAATTACTACCTTTTGTGTCTTGATGAACTGTCCCATACGCGCCTCCCTCAAAATTGGGAAAACAATGAAAGATGGTGTAGTTGAATGCCCTCGATAACATCTGGCAGAAAAATACTTGGTACCAGCCTGCCCATTGCGCCGTGTCAAGCCGGTGAACAAGAGGGATAGAAGCATCACTGACTGTAGGCGTGGTCATTAGAGAAGGACAGTGGAGAACGAACCATGACACCAAATAGGTGTAAGGCAGAGGAACTCGAGGGCAAAGGGTCTCAAAAATTTTCACCCCGTCGGAACTCGTCTCCTTGACCAAAACAAATTCCGAAGCTAACTCTCTCAAGCCACTTTGTAAACAACTTACCATGGTTGAGAGAAGGTTAAGAGGTCGCCCGTAAGCCAAAAGCACGGCAGGATATGCCACTTCCGCAGCAATGGCATATATCGGTTTGGTGAGAATGACGCATCGTTTCAACCAAAGCATGAGAAAGCCAGCGAATAAGGCCGTGTCAGAAATGGGGGTTTGGGCTTGATGATGGAAGCTATCAAATTCGGTGTGGGCAGGAAACCTATCCTCCATAGCCTCATTGACATAGTGAGCAATAGCCGCGTCAATTCGGGTATTCACCACCTCAAGTGTGCTAGGGGGTAGGTGTGCCACCTCCAGCTCCTTATCATTCAAGTTCTGGAAGAGATAATCAGCCCAAGAACCTTGTTTAACACCTCCTCCACGCATTCCGGTCACCTGCGCGCATATGTGAAAATGACACATTAACTCCCAATAAGTGTCATAAATCCCAGGGCTGGTCTTTTTCAAAATGGCTAATTCTTCAGTGCCCGGAATAAATTCTTCATAGGGTAACTCCCCGAAGGGTAACCCAGAAACTTCGAACATCTCGTGTAGGGCAAAGCTAAGCTCCCCAACCGGTATGAAGAAAGTGTACGTATCCGGGTTGTAAAGCTCCAGCATGGCAAATAAACCATAATGGTTTTGCACAATCCCGTAACGAGTCGCTAATATAGGGATCCCCAGACCAGAATTCTCGACGAGCCCGCTCAATTCCTCCATTACGAAGTTAACCATGCGAGACCACCACCCAAAACTGGTGGAATGCACCCACCCAGGGGTCCTGAAACCTTGAGCGGGAAATTCTCCCTTCACCAAGAGGAATTTCCTGACAAATGTATTCGCCAACTTGAGAGTTTCACCCCCCGGGTGGTCCTTCTTAATGGACCCAAGTTTCAATATCACCAGTTGTCGGCTATATCCAGCCGGATGGACACCATGAAGTAAGTTGTCCAACCGATATGCCACCTCGTGGATAATATCGGTTCATCGATCGGGGATGGACTATCTTGGAAGTAGGAGATCGGGAACATCCGCTCCATGTTCGGTAAGAAGAGGCGACGGCCACTAATATCCCGTAGCCATTTGTAGTCCCCATCATACATGATGGAGGTGTCAATATCAACTGAATCCCCGAAAAGGAAGGTGAGCTTCTTCAAAATCTTACGATCTGAAGTTTCAAGCTTAGTGTCAGTAACAATGGCCCGAATAGTTGTAGGAGAAGCCTGAGTGATGATCTCCACACGCTCCGGAGTTCGGTCCTGAAAGATAGGAAGCTCTAAGCGGGGTGAAAGGCACATTCAAGTCCGCACCACCTTCATATCCAAAGTGGTGATGGAGCGACAAAGGCTCACTTTGAGTAGCGTCTTTGCGAAGGAGAAATTAGATTAGTGAAAAAAGTATGCTAAAACTTAGTCCTTAAGCGTAGTAATAAATCCTGTAGCTTTAACCGCGAGAGGTCACCCTGCGTCTCAAGTTCAAAGCGCGAGCTCAACCCTAGTTCCAAGCCCAAGCAGCGAGCTCAACCCTGCGTTTTAAGCCCAAAGCATAAAGTTCAACCTGCGTTTCAAGTCCAAAAGCAAGGGTCAACCCCAACATTTCGACTTGAAGCGAGGTCGTCCCTCATTTTCAATGCTAGCGAGAGATTCCCCGTGTTTGTACAGGAACTTGTCAAAATAAGTTTTCCAGGGTTAAATTCCGACACTCACCACTGAGGAGAGGGACGTCGGAGGGTGGCGCGGTCGGCTGAGCGGCAGCGCCCCCGGTGACGAGTCTGCCGGCGCACCAGAACCAGCCGCAGTTCTCTTGGGCTTGTAGGCAACCTTCTTGGGAGCCATGAGAATTTTCTTCTGGTCGAAGTTGAGATCGCCGGAGAGTTAAACGGAAGTTTTTCGTTTGGAAGATCGGAGAAGACGAGTACAAAAATCTGTAGAACTTTTTGATTTGACCCTTAGCGGTTTATTTATAAGCAGCTGGAGCCGTCAAATTAACACGAGATTCGAAGAATCCCGCCTAAACGCGATCTCCGCGTTTCGTTGCTAAGTCGGTTAGAACTGACTTTTAAGTACCAGGGTCACCTCTGCGCAGAGATCACCTCAGCGTTTTAACTTTTGAACGCGAGGGTCACCTCCGCGTTTGGTTCCTAGAGTCTTTCACTATCAGGACTATAATAATGGCCACTATGAACTATCAAGTTTATACTTTGTATTCCTCCAAAAGAAAAAAGTTTATACTTTGTAGGACATTTTCCATAGACATCTACATCCTTAATCTTGTAGGTCCAACAATTAATATTTGGTATGTTTCTATAGTTTTAGTGGAGATTAGAGTTTTCTTCTTTAGGAAAAGTTATCCCCTCGGTTTTCTAGCGTTTTTGGAATTTTTCATTAAAAAAAAAAACCTAACACTTCACACATCACCTCCCATCAAGTTAGTGACAACTTGCAAATATCCTGTAAATTTCGTACCCTAAACAGTATAAATTTAAACGAATGTCAAAAATAATTGCAAAAGAGCCGTTGTCAATAAAAGGTGGTATCTGTAAAATCTTTTCACGCAGGTATTATTATCTACTTTTAGGGCTTGTTTGGTTCGTTACATGGTAACTATTGTTTGGTGGTTTCAAGGAAAAAAAATCAAAACATCACACGTGGGGCCTATTTTTCCATCCTTTTAGTCTATTTCCTCTCAAAACAACTTCGAAATATGTTTCGGTTTTGTGGGACCCGCTACATTATTATCATCTCGAGTGTGGGTCCCATAGACACTCTTTCCCCTTTTTTGGTTCCAATCAAACGGATGAAAAATAGGTGTCGAAACCCTATTTCCTCGTGTGGCGAACCAAACAGTCCCTAAAAGAAACAGGCTTAAAATCATTAGCACATGATCTAAAATTTCTCGGCAGAAAGAAAAGAGCCGCCATTAATAAAAAAAAATAGTTGTGTAGTTGTTAATATAACCACTTCTGTTCTCTTAATTAATTTTCAATTAATATAATATTTAAAATTTCAATAACTTAATCCTTGTTAAGCTCCTAAGTCACCTCCCATGTCACCAATCAAATCCATGGGAACTGGTCCTTGAATTGCTACTTGTTCCAATTGTTTTCAATTAAAACGAGCAAAATTGACCTGCGTGTTGCCGCGGCATTAGTATGGAAATGTCAAAAGAATAATTGAAGCAATTTGGTTTGTAATTGCATTGTATATTAACCACTCAGAACAAATAATATAGGCAAAAAAAATCATCTACAATTTGCAATATCGTGATATTGAAGTGAAAAAGGCAAAAATAACATCGCTTTGTATATCAAATCTAAGATGTTTTTAAGAGTATGTGAGTTTACAAATAAATTGGGCAATTTTGGGTTTATAGCAAAAAAAAGCTTATATAGTCCTTCATTATATTATTATATTATATTAATGGAGTTGATGGAGTATTTCGAGTTATGATTAATTTTTAAAGTGGGTGAGCTTAAAAGAAAATTCGGTTAGTTTATTGGGTATATAAATAAAAATTTTATTTATTTATTATTATTAATAACCGTAGTGATTTGACATTGCGGAACTGTGTAAAGTTTCAAATCCGTGAAGCATTATGTACTTAAGATGGTGTTGGACTTAAAAGCAAGTTGGGTTGAAACATTGGTTTTGAAATAAAAATTTATTTAGCCCTTGTTTCTTTTAGCCATAAGCTATTGGGGTGTATTGTAGCATAAACAACGCTAAGCTATAGTACTAATCCCAATAGCTTTAGCATATAGATAAATAGAATTAAAGTAATTTGTCTTTGTCTTCTAAATAAAATAAGACATCTTTCATTAGAGGGCTCAAGCTTACCCATAAGCCATAAGTAGAAGTGTATCTACTCTAATGAAATACAGAATTAATAACTTAGGTGTGTAGTAACCCTTGTGTCGCTTTCATCACATTACTATATGTATTTGGAATTTGTATATTTTAAGCCGGTGAATTGGGCCTAACCGGTCAGGCTCGTTAATCAACCCGAACCCGGTCCAACCAGTCAACCACCCAAAGCTTAGGGCGGTCTAGTGCTAGGGTAGGATTTTTAGTGAAGTCCCATATTTCTTCGAAATCTCCAAAATTATATAAGAAGAGATACATTTTTTCCTCTAATAAATATTCAATGACTTCGAGTGATTAGTTTGAAGAAGTATTTCATAGTCTCACACGCATAAACAAATATCAAGATTAGATCTATAGATCTGCTAAAGAGTATACATAAACCTCTTTACCTTGTTTATTTTATGTGTAAGATCACATTTATATAGTAGCTTTTGAAATTGTTAGAATCTGTTCTCACAATGTTCAATTGAGAGTCAGGTAACTCTACAACGATTGCTAAACAACTATTGCATTAGTTATTGTACTTAAGTTTAGCTTATCATTAATGCTCAAGTCAAAAGCATCAATCAAATTGATAGTTAAGTTTCATCTGCTCCATTATGATTAACAAAATGAACTTATCATTTGTTTTTTCTTGATAGCTCAGTTAGCAAAATCGTTGTTATGTTCTATTTTTTTCTTTTTTCTTATTTTTCTTATTTTTCTTTTTTCTTTTTTTTTTCCTTGCACAACACACACCAGGTAAGTGTATAAAAACTTCGTTCTACGACACATTAAAAGATTAGTCTAATCTTTTCTTTTTCAATTTGGGGTTTATCCATCAGGAATATGCCTTTGCAAGATCAAATACAGACCTAAGTGTTCTTCCTCTAGAAGGTTCGTGAGAGATGCTTGGGCTTAGTCTAAGAATTTTAAATAAAATATTGATAGATTAAATTAATTTGACCTAATTAAATGTGTGTATTATAGATGATGGACTGAATCTCGAGATAAGGATACCTAACTTTTCAAATGAATTTTCATGACGTGAAAAGCGTTGGGCTTAGAGAAGTTTATCTAAAAAGTATACTTTGCTAGCAAGTTTACATAAAAAGTTTAATTTGTTACCGATAGTTGCTACCCGTTAATAAAAGGTCATTTGCATATATACCCCTTAAATTATGGGTATTTGCAGAAATACCATCTAAATCTCAATATTTGCAAAACTAACCCGCAAATCATCAATTTTGAAAAATTACTCTCAAGCAATTAATCGTCAATTTTGATAAGCTAAGTGTAACCGCAATGTAAAAATTATTAACAAAACAGTCAAATTTTTAGCACCAAGTTGATGATTTGCTGATTTTAGGGGTATTTTTTTCACGAAGTTGATGGTTTGAGGGGTAGTTTTGTAAATACTAAGATTTGGGGTATTTTGCAAATCGCATGATTTAAGGGTATATATGCAAATAACCCTTAATAAAACGTTTAACCAAACCGTGGTTTAAAATAGGATGACAAATATTGACGTCTTTAACACCCTTTACTTATTAATTAATTAAGTTTCTAAGTCTAATCTTGTCTAGTAGCACTTATATGCTTTGGAATATGCCATACTAGCGAACATGTAATTAGCAAGCTCATGCAAACTGCATTGTACTTTAGCTTTAAATATAAGTTATGAAGAGATTAAGTTGTTATACTTATATTACACATTAAAATTTTCTATTTACATGTATTATTATTCCACTATATTTTTTCAATTCAAAACATATCTGCACATGAAATCCAACAGTACATACTTAAGAATTTGCAAAGATTTGAGGGAAAAAAAGAGTGTGGTTAACATTTTATTTTAAAAATAAACCAATTTAATCCTTTAAATCTCAATTTACCCCCAAAAAAATCCTTTAGCAACCACTAATCAAATACTTAAGGCATCATAGAATGAACTTAATCCTAATTAACATTCACTTGCCAATGTAAACAAGTAGGTAAACTAAGTTTTTCAAAGACAAATTAAAGATGTTGACGTTAGACATGCCATCTATTAAAATCCTCAAACAATAAAAATCATTATCCTGACCACCTCCCCCTTCCATAGACTCGGGATCTCATCCACACTTGACAAAGTGACATGGAATCCACGTGGTGTTATTATCAAATCATTATATTTATCTTCATTAAAGTTTTAAAACTAAAACGGCCCTTGGAGGCACTCAAAGGGCCAGAGATTAAACCCACGTTGGTGCCAGCGCATGCGCAGATAATTGCGCTGTGGGCGCGGAGATCTGCCGCTGCGCCAGCGAGCAGGAGGATTTACTGCTGACTGTATCCGCGGAATATTTCGGACGAGGAGATGAAGCGCATCCCCGACATTTTCTATATTTTATACTTCTTGTCTAATACAAAAGCTTATCCATAATCAGAGTCATGATTTCTTAATTTCTCTATATTTCAGTTGTCAGCCTGATATAGTTATATAGTATTAATTAATTACCAGACAGAAATAGCGGTTGAATTTGAATTTGGATCCTCTCCCTTCACAATTTCATATTACCGAGTGTAACAGACGAGATATTGTAAACACTGAGATTTTAAATGAATCACAACTGTCCACAAAATAATTACAGTTTTGCTTAAAATATCTGCTAGATTTTGATAGCGGTAAAGATCTAAGCCTGTAAAATAAATCACATTTGAATAGCTTTGATATTTGTTTTTATAAAAGTGTCATGAAAATATGGAAGTAAAACATATTGAAAATGTATCATATCCGATATAATACCGAGAGACCAAAGTCACTTTAAAGGAGGAACTGTAGATGTCAGATATTTAACAGGGGAATTTAGTGGAGATTATGGAGAGTTTTAGGGTTCCTCAGTCTTCTTTGATAGTTGATTATTGAGTAGAGGATTCGATCCTGCACACAAACAATATGTAAGAGGATCGGAGTTGGGTTCTCTGGGAGTTCCTCCAACGGTCAAGTCAGTATTGCTCATAAGTGGAGGAGAAAAATAAAATTGTTGTGTGTTATATTGTAAAAGATTGCGTAACTCCATGCAGTAGGCAATGCACCTATTTATAGCAAATCCAGGAGGGCAGTTGTGTAACTTTGGCCGAGTCCAAGCAGTCAACTTATTCGGCTGATACTTTATGGGTGTCGGCTGTGGGTGGTATGAGTCACCTTTGCGATTAATGTGCTGGTGACAGGGAAAGTAATGTGTTGACAAGGTCCGATGAGTCATCAAGACTTTCGGAGGGGGGGATGTAATGATGACTCCGACCGTGCATTTAATGTGATGGTGATTGGCTGTTGGCGAGGGGTTCGAGAATGAACGTCTTTCGTCTCGGCTTTGCGAAAGGGTCGATAAAAGGCATTTGATTGATCACTTTGGATTGAGAGCTTTTGACTTGGTCTTACAAAGCGAAAAGCGAGTTGGCCTAATCGAAGTCAGGTGAGGATGCCTTTCGACTCCGTCCTTCTTGGGAAGGGTCGAGTGATGACATAATTTGACTCATTCTGCATAGGGCCGAGCCGATTTGGTGTATAGATAACTCAAGATACATGTCGTCTCCTGGAGTGGGATTAACACTTAGTTATTTTGTGATACAACAGGAACAATAGGAAAGCCAGAAAAAAATATTATTTTATTTATTGCTCACCTTTTTTCCCCCTCCTCCTTACTTCCAATTAAGAGGATACTTATTCTCTTTCTCCAAATAAGGATCTGTTTAGCACAAGAAGCCCCGACAAGAGTAAGTGGACAAGGCTATCGAGACTAGACAAGGTGATTAGAATTAGAATGATGAAATAAATTTTGATGGAATTGTATTCTCAAATCATGGAGCCCTTGGAGTTGGCGTGGTGGTTTGAGATCACGAAGGGAAGTTCTTTGCTACACTATCCAAAGTAATTACTATCAAAGGGGAACGGGAGCAATGCAGAGTTCATGCAAGCACTGTAGGCTGTTTGGTCTGTGCAAGATATTAGTATTAGAAAGATTGAGTTCGATGGAGACTCTGAAAGTATAATTGGGACGATCCGATGTTAGGCTCTGGGGTTTTCTATTATTGGGTATATTGTTGACAATATTGAAGGCACAATCAAGAGTTGGAGCAATATAGTTTTGGTATAGTTCAAAAAACTGAAAATGTTATAGCCCCCGTGCTAGCAAGAAAAGCGATTGATTTGGAAGACTTTTAGACATGACTATAATATACTCCGGTGGTTATTCGAGGATCAATCCCCCATATGAGTTTGGGAGTCTAGAAATTTTCAAACTTTTTTTCTTCTTTGACTGGGTTCTAATGTGCGTAGGGAATCACTTACTATATATCAAAAGAAATTTAAAATTTAATACATAATAAATATAGATTATAAATAATTAATTTGTAAAAGTTTGAGAATGCTGATCTATCTACACTAATATATAACAAACTTAGTGGGGTAGGATAAAAGTTGAGGGATTGAAAGACACTTTCTCATTTTCAACTATAGTTGAGAGGGCAAAATGGTAATTTCATAATGGAGACTTTTGCCCTTTCTCTTTCTTCTAGAACATTTCATTGCACATGTATATGAAATTATTAGGACGAACATTCATCATATTTTAGATTGTAAAAGGAACAGAAGTTTGCTTTAGAAAATAATAAATATCTATCTTTACTATTCTATAAATAGAATAATAAAGATACTGAAAATTGTAAGAAAATTATAGACACTATAGTACTTTTCTTTTCAAAACAACAACTATCATCACACACACATCCTCTCTTCATATTTTAGAACATCAAATGCACTCTTTCCTTATGTATGAACATAGAAAATTTGTTCATACAAATCCCTACAAATTAAAGTTGTAACAGCAAACACGCGCAAATGCGCGTGCTAAAATTCTAGTAGTTTTATAAAGAAATTATTCTCCTTAATCAAGTGAACAGATGATTTAAGCATGATATATGTCCCATTTGTAGTTATTTTTCTAGTTATCAAATAACTAAACATATTGAAAGCATAATCTATCTAATCTAATCTATTACCTCTTTAAAAGAGGAGTTGAGAAAAACTTCCTCTTTCCAAAATACCCTTAAAATTTTATCAAAATTACTAAATTAGCAAGCCCCAATCTTTTACCATATATTATTTCTATTCATTAAAATCACTATCTCATAAGCAAACCCATCTACAAATCTCATGCTTTGCAAACAACTTCATACACAAATTCTTTAAATTACAAAATAGTCTCTTAACTTTTAAAAATTACAAACTCACCATGGAATTGGGAACAACCCCCAACCAAGTTTGCTAAAATTAGTTTATAAAAGTGTGGTTAGCATCTTGATTATTGCTGTATAATTTCATCGATCTCTTTGCTAAAGAAATCATGTCTTATTCTGGAAAATTTTGTCGGTTTAGTACTTTAGGGTTTACTTTGAACTTTGCATGAGTATCTGTATGATTGTAAAAATGTATTTTTTCTTGGAATCATGTTTCAAGCTTGAATAAAAATAGAGTTCGGAGAATTTTCTTTTTCCTTAAAAGACAAGTTTTTTATTAAAGTTAATGAATTTGACTTTTGATTTAGAGTGTATGAATCTTGGTCATGAAATGCTTGTAATCATTCAAGCTCTTTGTAGTATTTTTTAGATCATGTTGAGCGATGTGAAATCCTATCAGTTTATGTAAATTAATCGTGAATCTGACTATCATGGACATGTTTCATGGGTTTGGCCTGTATGGCCAAAATAGAAATGTTTTATTGAGGGATTGGATGGATTGTATTAATGTTTTGATATTTTGGTATTTAGTACTCTGTCTTTTAGTTCAACTTGGTAATTTTTGAAGATATAAGTGGGATTTAAACTTTGAATATATTTGTTGGGAGTGATCTTTTATTTTCAGTTAAGACTTTAAGGTTTAAATTGTATTTCAGCATAGAAACTGCAAAAGAGTCTAGAATTTATAGTAACTCTAAAAGTATATTTAAGCCTAAAAATTGCAAAACAGTCCCCAAAAACTGCAAAACCATCCAGAACTTGTAGTTTACTCCATGAAAAATTGTAAAAGCTGCATATAAGCCTAGAAGCGTAAACAATCTAGAATTTGTAGTTTACAATCAAAAAACTATAGAAATTGTATTTTAGCCAGTTTACAATCCAATTCAGAAATTGCAATTTGGTCCCCTTGTAAAATACAAAAATTACAAAAATGGTTTATAATTTGCATAAATAGAATCGGTGTAGAAAGAAAACACGTAAATACTTTGTAATTTGCAAAAGCACCCTGAAGGTTTCAAAAAAATACCATTAAAGTTCTTGTTATAAATAATTATGTTCCTATAATTTAGAGCATAATATGCACGACGTTTAGTTCTTGGTCAACAACGAGTTTAACAAAGTAAAGCTCATTAGGGTAAATACATTTAGAGAAGCTTTTATGATAACATTTCGTTGTTTACTTACATGATAAGACTAGCTCAATTCTTTTTCTTTTGCTCGAGATATATTCCAAATTACGTGTGTAAGTTTAGTAACTCATCGACAATTTGTATGCTTCAATTATGATCATTACAGTTTAATGTCCATATATATATTTGTAGAGTAATTGCTTGGTTTTCCTTTGTAGAAATTTATTCTCGGTTTTGGATTGCATAATCACTACATAACAGTTTTAGCATAAACAAACTTACTCAAAACGACTTCAAACTAAGATTCAAGTTTGATTTGTGCACTGCGTTGACATATAAAAGGATCTCTCTATAATATTATCATGAAACATGTACGGATAAGTGTACAAATAAGAAAGAAATATGACAACAAATATGACAACACTTGAAGATAAAATGAGTTTTAAGTGATAATAAAAGGTGACAAAATAATAATTAACTAACATGCTACAATACATAAGGTATTACAAAAAGTGAAAAGTTTTATTAGTTACTCAAAATAAAAAAATTCACAACTACACAAAGCACACTGGCCTTTCAAAAATTAAAACAACTTAACAAATGGCCTTTCAAAAATTAAAACAACTAATCAAAATTTATAAGCCCTTAAAAGTTTTAAAATTTGCAGTTTACACCCTCAAAGTTTGAAAATTATAGAAAACCCCTCAAAATATCATAATAACAAAAATATCATGAAATTTTGAAATTCTAAAAGTTTCTAACACCATTGATAAAACATGTGAATTACCATCATCTTTGGTGATAATTTGAAAATTGAAAAAAGCACACAAAGTTTCAAATTTGTAAAAAGCCTCAACATTTCAAAATTACAAAAAAACCTAAAATTTCAAATTTAATGTCCAACTAAAAATCTAGAATTATCAACAGGCCCTTGAAGGTACAATTTTTACACAAAACAACCCAAAGTTTCTAAACTTATAAAAAACAACCTCAACTATTCAAACCTAGAAGTATCCTAAAGTTATAAAATTTGACAAGCATGAAATACAAAATTAGTAGCACCTAGTGACAATTTAAAATTTGTAAAAATGCACTCAAAGTTTTAAAAGTTTTAAAAGCAACACTTTTATAGTTCAGAATCCCACCAAACCCTAAAATTTAAAAGTTTTACAAATAAAAGAGAAATTATTTGATATTCTTTCATTAAAATATGTAATTTAACTTTCAACTTAAGATTTTCTGGCCCTTTTATCTTAAAATAATCTAAGTTGATGTTGGTGAAAAAATGGAATTAGATTAAAACATCCGTTAATGTATAAAGTTTGAAAAAAATATATTAATAGATTAAAGAAAATGTTACTATATAAATTAAAGTAACTGAATATAATTTTACTCCAAATTAAAGAAGCATTTCTATGAAAGATACATGAAAGTTTAGTAAGCACTTATTATTTTCATACTTTAATCTTCAATAAAAGGAAACATAAATTTATAGAATCATAAACTTATTAAATAATTACATGCAGATGTTCTTGTAATAGCAACTAACGTGAAGTCGGTGATCGACTATGTTACAAAATGTAACAAGCCAAATAATATGAGGAAATTACAATAATGGACAAAATTATATACATGATACTTTTTCGATAGCATAAGAAAAAATTAATATTGACACTGTATCTTTATTCTCTCATTCTCATATCAAATGGAATGACTCCACGTAATTTTATTTAGGGGTATGGCTACAAATGAAGGATCAATTCTAGAAGACACACTCAAAGAGAAGCGTAATAGCACTATCTAACTTCAAGATCTCTAAGTGTAAAGGTAAAATATTTCATTACTAAACTTCTTATTGAAGGCCACTAAACATAAGATTTATCTTATGACTATCTCAAATTGGCAGGGAAATAAGCATATCATCATAAAGAATATCAACAATATGTATCAACCCAAAGATACAACTTACTAAAGAAATAATGGTACGGCAGGGAGAACGAGCATACCTCAATATAACAAAATAAATAAATAATATTATATTTTAATCAAATATTAGGGTCATTTAGAAGAAGCTACCAAAACAAAAGGATCTCCATTTGTGATCTTTACAAATGTAAAAAAGTTTAAATTAGTGATAACATGCGGACATCATAGAATTCAATACAGTGCGGTATTACCAAACCTACTCTCATCCACGATTAAATCTAACTAAAATTTACCAATATACAACCACAAAATTTCACATTTAAGTCAAAGATAACTACTATTTTTAAATAGACTTGAGCCATGGTCTACGCTTGCAAATGTGACAACAAGAAGGTGGATAAAGATGTTAATAACGAGTGTCTAAATGATAAATATCATAGCATCGCTGATAACTCAGTACCAAGGTTAAGTAATATCTTTTTTTATATAATAATATCAAAATTTAATATTAACATATAATCTAGAAATCAACAATGAAAACTTCATGTTTGTAGTTAAGATTCTCATGAAAAATGGCACGAAAAATGCAAAAGCAACATCATTTAATGCAGTAAAACTCTTATTGGATGCACAATTAAAGAATTCATTACAGAGAAAAAGAGTTAATTTCTAACTCTATTTAAGTAATAAGTTTGAATATCAAAAAATATTCCTACATATGATGTTAAACTTTGTTCTCATTTAGAAAAAATTAAAAGATAAACAAGTCATAGGAAATATAATAGCATAAATACTTCAACCTAATATTATAATTAATGTAGACGATAAAGACATGACTGTATAATTACCTTAGAAAAAGATAAAGGTGGAGAAGAATTGATCTCAGTTCAATTAAATATGAAAAGAAGGAATAAAGGATAATATTTTTTGAATATTTTATAGTAAAGCTTAATTGAGAAAAATTAGAAATCTTTAGAAAGGATTTTCATGCAAAATTTTTAATATGCTTATGTGAATGTTTTGTCATATAAAATTATGCTAGAGTTATCATTAATATTTAATTTTTATTTTTTATTTTAAGTCTATTAATAATTAAGATGTCTTGTAGTCTTGTGAAAAGTATGTCTGGCTACATGTAGCTTATACAAACCATCTTAATATTAAGTATTTGGTTAAATTTTTATTAACTTATCAACAATGTATTATTGTATTTTTCAAACTTAATACTCCATTTAATGACTAAGATAAAGAAATTGGAGATCGATTATTTGATCCGATAAACAAGTGTGTTACATGAAGTTTGATATATACAAATTTTTAAAAAATAATATTGTGTATGCAAGTATTAAAAGTATATTGATCCCAGTTTAACTCACAAATCTATGTCATAATTTTTTTAAATGTTTAAATAAAATTTATGATAAATGTAATAATCCATGTTTTAAAGATTTCAACTCAAAATGAATCTGAATTATTTTATAGTAAGAAAATAAATAAAAACTAAATACTTTTGATATTTAACCACGTGCATTGCGTGCATAAGAACTAGTACTATTATAAAAGTGTGTTGCCATGTTAAAATATTTCTTCCCGAAATGCCCTCAAACACATCCATACATACATACATGAACACATAAATATACTCAATATAATGTGATAATTAGCCCCTACTACACATCCATCCATACATACATGAACACATATACAATTATCCATGTAAATTCTCTAACATCCCCATTAAACACCCATCACCATTGTAACCTCCACACTTATTATTCATACTGAATACACACCAATTATCCATTTAATCATCACCATAATGTCATCACTACTCCCATTAATGTCCCATTAATCTAAAATTAAACCGTACAACCCTTGAGCTTCTATCATCTATAACACTCATTCTCCTCTCCTATATATCTACTACCTTAAACCCAAAGTTTCATTCCTACCTCTAATGACTAATATCTTCAATCTTTTACCTTAATTCTTCTCTCTTCTATATATGCACAACATTGACATCAATCAAATGCCTAATAGAAAATGTTCTTAGGGTTGCCATTACCCACATTCGTGATGCCTAATAGAAAATATTCTTAGAGGTCACCATTAGCCACATCCTTGACGTCGCCAACTAATCGCCATCCTCCACGTCAACCAATCCGTCGTCGAGGAATAAAACATCGGACAAAGTGGTTAGTAGAGTGACGACAAGCTATGTCAACAGGCGTATGGCGGCAATTGGTGAGGAGGGTATCCATCGTGGTTATTGATTGGGAGGAGGAGGCTATTGCAGTTGGATCTGCCGCATATGAAACCTACCATTGCAGTGACTCAAGATGAGAATGTGCATACAATTCAAGATTATTAACAAGGGACTTGCTGCGTTGCCAATGAATAACAGGAAATATTTTGTGTTGTATGTGAAGATACATTTTGCCTGTTTCTCCATATTTAATACACATAAAATGTAGTTGCATGCTAATTTCATCCATAGTATACTTAAAAATCTTTGTTTACAAAAGAATTCGATAAATGCAGAACAGAAATTACTTTTATATATGGAAATCATTGTGTTCTGAATCATGCAGAATGAGAATTCGAATCTTACGAATGGAAGTTCATTTTGCTAATGATCTTGTACTTATTGCACATGTTATCTAGAAAATATTAGATCATTCATTGCTATAATTAAGGAGTCTTCTTAATGACCAACTATAAACCCATTCAGTAGGAGAAACCACCAAATCCATAAGATCTTCATTACAGTTCATGAGAGCGAGGTGGTTGCACCAACCATCTGCCTCTTCTCCCTCTCCTCTTTGTTTCATGTGAGCAGAGATAGAAGACATGGTTGAAGGATACTTGCAACAACCCATTTGTTCAAAACAAAAATAAAAATAATGGCTATTTTCAATATTACTCCTTAAAATATTTCATATTACTATTAGGCGCTAACTTCTTTCTTACTTTGAAATTAGTCTCTCAAATTAGTGAGATTCCTATTATGACACCTAATTCTTAAATTATTTTGAAATTAATCCCTCCAATCAAGAGTAGATGTAGTAATTCGAGCCATTAATTTGAAATAACTTGTGAGAACTAGGGATTTAATAGCAATTTCAATGATTTTAGGGGTTAATTTTAGAGTAAATAAAAAATGAGAAGATCTAAAATTGATTTTAATGATTTGAGGAGCTTATTGCAAAACTTGAAATATTTAAGGGACTAATATATAAAACCTCTAAATATACAAATAAAACAATAATATGAGCTGAGCCCATTTAGAATGTAGAAAGATCAGTAAAAAGGAAGACAAAGAATTCATATGTCCCATCCGGGAAAGTGGTCTAAGATAATTGGAGTCTTTCTAATAACTGCTTATTATTCATTATAGAGGATCTAAATCATAAGTAAATACTCACG
>CM022703.1:66375723-66404974 GCA_012295165.1 Asparagus setaceus | reverse complement strand
GATTGCATGGGATATGATGGGTGTTTTTCCATATATTTAAGTAATGAGTCCGGTTTTTGGGTTAAAAAACCTATCGGTTTTGACCCAGGTATACTAAAGAAAGTAGTTTAGGGATATAAGTGATGGGGAAATTGGTTTTTTGCTTTGAGCCATGAGTGTCCATGGCGAATCCGTGTCCGACACAGATATAGCACCCAAAACGCAATGTCTGGGTAACCTAGATTGGGGCACACATAGTGCTATTAGTTCAAATTTGTTGCTAGTCGTGTACCTAGATATTGGTCTAAAGTAAGGAATTCCATGACACAATTATCTATCTAATGTGCACAACAACAAAACCTTTTGGCTCGCTTTACAACATGTTAGTTTTTTTATCACCATCAATAACAGGTACAATCTAAATTAGATAATAATAATTAGAAATTATTGGTATGAAACACATTGTTAATGTATTATATTAAAAATTTAACATACCTTAATTATATTAAATTCTTAAATAAAATATGAAAAAGTAATTAAGAAATATATAATAGATAAATTGTAAGCAATATTTAAATTTATTTGGAATTTTAATTTTATTACAATTTGTTATAAAGTAGTAATCTGGATGGAACATTGCATTAAAAATGGTAACTTAGAATGCTTTAAAAATAGTGCTGCTCATGGGCCAGTTTATAAATTACAATGTTCATTATTTCCCGTGACAACTATCTTTTTGTTTCCTAAAATCGCCTTCTTCAAACAAGTTTTTACAAGCTTCATTTCATGTTTCCAGTTGACTTGTTTGCTTGCTGAAGTGGGGCTTAATATCCAAGAAGCACATGCGTTTTCGACAAATGATGGTTACTCGCTTGATGTCTTTGTTGTTGATGGATGGCCGTACGAGGTAATTTTTCCCTTGACAATTTCATTTCCTCATTTGATTGGCCGTCTAAATTCTTCACATTCCGGAAAGTCTGCTACTGAAACTTACTTGTCATATTATTGTTATATTAATTTTTAATGAAATTTTGGGATAATTTATATGTTAGCATGATTCATTATGCACTGAGGCAATACTGCTTCACGGTTATAAATTTTTTTCCAATGTAAAGATCAGAGTTTCATCTCCAATATAAATGCTTCATGTTCAATATGGGGAAGGCATTCTGGTGGAGATATTCTGCAGTACATCAAAATTGCTTCAATTGGGATATGCAGAAGACGGAGGAAAATAAAACCATTGTTATTTCTAAAATATTCTCAAAAATTATAATATGATAGTGTATACTTTACCTTCACAATGTGTGCTTTGAAGTTAATAATTCATTTGTTTGTGTAAAATCTCTTGTATACTATTTTACTAGTAACTCAAAGAGAATAATTATTGAGAGCACTATCATTAATCTATGAGACTAAGCTTTAAGAATAGGAACAGGAACCACTAATCTTAAACTAATATAAATTCCTACTGCATCCCAATTTTTTCAAGTTCAGTTGTCTACCTTTAAGATAAAAAATAATACCAATTGAAATTTTAATGCATCTACAACCTGTACAACAGTACAATAATTTCTCTGAGTCAAAACTATCTATTGAAAAAATGGAAGGATCTACAACCACTGTTCATGTGCAAAATCTGCATGAGAAGAGGAGGGAAGGTTGCGGAGAAGTGTAGTTCCATGAGGGTTTGTTAAATCTAGATTTTTTTCCCAGATGGAGCGCTGTGTAGTTGTAAGCTTATGATTGAAAATTGTGCCTGCGAGATGTTTGATAATTGGCTTTTAAGAAAAACAATGTGCATTATCTCAGTAATAAGAAGCATTTCAGATAAATTGAGTTGAAGGGGATGTGAAGGCAATTTGACTATGAGGTTAGGTGAAGAGAGAGTTTTTATAGACATCTACAAGAGATCCGTGCTTATAAAGTGTTTGAAAGTAGAGCTTTATTATTTTTGATTACTTTTTCCATTATATCCTTGATAAGTATAGAGTTTTGATGTTTGGTTTTCTTTGGATGGACCAATCAAGCTGAAATGAGACTCTTGTGACAAACCCAACTCCCTTGAGCAATTATAAGAGTATCCAAACTAACCATAGAAAGAGCTTTAGAATCCAATTTGTTGGCAATTGCTGACATTACAGCTATATAATGATTTGTTAACATTATATTTCAACAGAAAGCCCCTTAATATTTTAATATTTGATTTTATTGGTAGAAAAACACTTCTTAACTGCAATTGTACTCTTGAATGCTACTATAAACTTTATCCTTCTAGTAGTTCATTCTAGTGGGTGAGATTTCTATATGCAGAGAAATAGAAAAAGCCAAATTATTATTCATCTAACACTAACCTCTCTTAAATAGAGATTAGGAGGATATTACAAAATAGATAATGAGATAAAATCATATCTAATCACATCTCACAATATTTCATAATATCTTATAATATTTGCTAGATCTAAATACTAATAATATCTAACACTCCCTCTCAAGCTGGAGCATATATACTATATATGTCCAGCTTGTTACAAATAGAAACAAAACAGCTAGTTGCAAGAGCTTCGTAATGTCATCTTTGTTCGAAATATTAGAAGACGTCAACAATCAGAAAAGTGTAGTCACATCCAGTAAAATTCTAGGCGGGTCAGCCAATAGAGAGAAATCCTAGACGGGTCAGCCAGTACAAAAAAATCTTAGACGGGTCAGCCAGTAGAGAGAAACCCTAGATGGATTAGCCAGTAGAAGCAACGCCGGAATCAACTACGTACTTTTGCATCCAACCATCGGACGATGACGGAGAGTGTTCATGATGAATAGTACTCATGATGAACAGTGCTGTTTTTCCCTCTGGAGGTTAGGGTTTTTCAGGGGTAGGGCTTTTTTATTAAGGTTCAACAAAGATTCAGTAAAAAAATAATGTAGAAATCAAAGACATTGTCGAAGCCACCGAAGGTATTGTCGTAGCAGCTGAGGAAAAGCATGGAGGTAGTAAAACCCCTTGGCGAGGAAAAAGAGTGATCTCTCTAGGATCAGGAAGGTTCTGATACCATGTACAGAAATAGAAAATGCCAAGATTATTATTCATCTAACCCTAACCTCTTAAATAGAGATTCTGAGAATATTACAAAATAGATAATGAGATAAAATCATATCTAATCACATCTCACAATATCTCATAATATCTTATAATATTTGCTAGATCTAAATACTAATAATATCTAACACTATAGTACAAAAAGAGAAACAAGTAAAAAGGAAAATGAAAAAGAGATAAGAAAAGAAAAAGAAGAAAAAGAAAAAAGGAAAAGAACATTATGGAGCTATAATCACACATTATAAACTTGACAATGTTTGAAGATCAGTGTCATGCTTTTCAAAACGTCTACTGCTCATTTTTTATTACCAACATCAGTATAATTTCATCAATAAAAAAATTAAAAACCCTAATAATCTAAGATGATACACCTTTCTATGAATTTTTTAATCAATTTCTATATCATGATTCATAAAATGGTCATCAGTAACTAGATACTTAGTAAAACAAAGGGTTAGAAGGGAAAAAATGTTGAAACACCGTATTCTCTAAAACGTGTCTAGTAAACATTGTCACTTCCATATAGATTTACCCGCAAATGAATACAAGTGATGGTTGAAACGTAGTAAGTAGAAGAAACTAAAGATGCTCATACGACAAGAGTTTCTTCAGCAAACTCTTAGAAAATTGCTTCACTGATAGCTTATTTTATAATAATCTTCACATTCATTCATTGATCATTCATAAATATTTAACTACTTCAACATCATAGAATTCAAGAGGATAAATGATACAAAAGGAAGAAGAGGGAAAAGAGGAAATCAATGAAGGCATTTTGACAATTGACATAGACCTTATTGATACATGGAAGAATTATTTTTGCGGATAGAAGAGAGAGAATTGCATGCTTTTTGATGCATGGGCAAACAAATTGAGTTATTTGATATTTAGTTTCAAGCATATTGTAAACAATATAGACGAAAGGTGGGTTGCAAAAATAGATACCGCAACATCAAATTCCAGTGAGAATGATTTGGCTTCAAGTTCTTGCTTAAGGGTCCCACTTAATACCAATGATGGAATAACATTTCGGTCAACAAGTTCTCAAATGTTGTTTCTATCAAATTTACTAAGCTCACCTTGCATGGCTAGATACCAGTGTTCATCCTTCAAGACATTACCAACAAGGTAGGTAAAGTTGAGACAGAAAGGCTAAATTACCCCCATTCACTTTGGAGTTTTGCTCTTGTTTTGATGCCCCTTTGACACGATCAATAATAAGGTCAGTTGGGTGATGTTTAGAAGCCTATCTCATATATATGTAAAGATCTTCCATGGAGACCTAGTTCTCAACATAAGGTTTGTGAGAACTTTATAATGGGCCATCCTTCAGACATCCTACACCATTCATCTTAATCTACAATAAGATGGCAAAATAAAAGGTTTTAAAACTTTAATCATGAAGCAACCATTATCCTTTTTTCCTTAGCCGAAATAAGTCATTTACAACTAACTTGAGCTGTTTTATAACTTCAACCATGTGATCGATAATCTGAACTCTAATTTGTATTTGTGTGTGTTGAAAGACATGAACAATACAGAGCATCCATCAAAAGACCCAATATGGAATTTTCTCAAAAATTCTCACAAGTACAAGTAGTCTCATATGAAAATTACACACACAGAGAAAGAGGAGTGGTTGCTAAGGAGGTCCAGTAATACATAATTTTGATTTTACTTGTGAAATAAGGTCTATCAATAATTTTCCATTCTTGATACTTCGTAATTGTTTTCTGAGTTTGGTAGTTCCTACAGGCTTCAGTTTGATCGTGATATTTTCTTTGGAAATAGATTTACTGTTCCACTTCTTTTTAGTAAATTATTTACATTTTTTGAGTTTCATCTGATGATATTCTTACATTTCTTACATACAAATCATTGCATACGTTTCTAAGTATGCTGCAATTTGATGTCTTTAGCATTCTCTTGTTAATACTGCAAGTCTTCTGACTTTCTGGTCATCAAGGAAGTTGCCAGTTTTAAGCGAATTATTCCTTTTAGGACAACATTTTTTTGGTTCATCTACTGTTTCTTGTCCGTATTCCACAATGCTAAATGGCCAAAAACTTTTAGGAAACTGAGCAGCTTAGGAGTGCACTGGAGAAGGAACTCGTGAAGATTGAGGTAACATGGTTTTTGACTTATTCGACTAATTGATACTATGTACTATAGATGCTGCAGTTCATTTTCTACAGTTTCTTTTTTTTTTTTTGACAGCAAGGAGGTCAATTTCTTTTGAAATGAATACTTGTAGGAAACCTTTACGTGTCCTTTATATTATCTTGTGTCTCTAGGTTATATCATTTGTTTTTTGTTCTTGTAGATTTATATAGTATGAGGTTAATCTGCATTCCATATGATATGTGCATGGACTACTATTACTATAACAACCACAAAGCCTTTATACCAAACAAGCTACATGAATCCTATTCTACCAGTTGTATTCTGGGTAATTTCCTCTATTAACTTTACTATTATCATATCATATCCTTTTTAATTTCCTCCAAGTTCCACCAAATTCTTTTAGGTCTACTTTTGGTTCTCTTTTCCCCATTGACTATAACCTTATCACTTCTACTTTTTCCCCATTAACTATAATATTATCACTTCTCCAACTGGTGCATTTAGGGGCCTCCGTTGTTCATGACGAAACCAATCTCAATCAATTCTCTCTAATTTTTTCCTCATTAAGAGCAAGCTCTAACCTCCTACAAATGCACTTATTTCTTATCCTATCTCTTAATGTATATCCACAAGTCCCATAACATTTCATATTTCTGCTGTATTCATTTTATGCTCATGATGTGTTATAATTGCTCTGCATCCTGATCCATAAAACATTCTTGGTCTTATAGTTGTCCTACAGAATTTTCCTTTCAATCCCATAAAAAATTTCCGTACTAAAAATGGTTTTACTTTATAAGATATTTAGTTACTAGTTTGCAGCCTTGGTAAATTTTAACTATCCAGATGCTATGGTGCTGTTGTGTGTAGTATAGGATCAATCTACAATTTTATATTAATTTCTGTGCAATGATAAGGACTTCTTCACTGAAATCATTTTTTGTTTCTTTTTATAAGTTGATTGGAGGATTTCAGCGCCTGCTTAGATATGGTTAGGTTCTAGAATCTTAATAGAAGTTTATATTTAGCAGTAAAAGAAGATAACTGGTTTCAGACTTATGCTTGGTTTTGAAGATTTGGAGCTTTGATGATAGATTAACTAACTGATTTTACCAGTAAAGAACTAAGGTACTTCACTAGGACATATGGAAAAATAAAAGTCTCATCCAAAATCATCTTTCAGAAGATCAGGCATTTGGATAAAATAATACTCTCTTTTGTTATTTCTATGAGAGTGTTTGCTTCAGTGAGTTAGTATATTTCTTTTACATTTTGCACCTTTTCGTACACATTAAACATTTAGGATGTTTCAGTACTAGGTTATGTAATGGCTTGAAACATTTGATGTCTTTGACTTTCTTTGTTTGAGAAGGCAATACTATATATTTGTATATGAATATTGAATAGTGAGTTTTGAGAATTCAATAACAAGTTAAATCTTATGGTTACTTCACTAAATGTTTTTAGGAATCTATTGTTACGTCTACACATATACCTTATCAAATTCCTTTCTCAGATGTCCAGTAAAATGTCATTAAATTTGGCTTTTGCTTCAGGCTCATGTAGGATCATTGACATGTATGTTTATTCTTGGTGCCAGTCTTCTTCATCACCATTAATCTGGGATTATTCTTGCATGAGCATAAGACACCTACCGCTTATTGAAAGCATGGTTTTAAATGTCGGCCGACATGTCGGACATGTCGGCCGACATGTCGGATTAGAGGCTAGAGCGATACGGATATGGCCATTTCAAGTCGGATATCGCTTTTGGGGTTCATGTCGGACATGTCGGGGATATTATGACATATCGGCCGATTTTCGACTTGAAAAATCGGAATCGGAAGTTTTTGTTTTGTTATTTTTTTTGTTTTTATTTTTCTTTTTGTTTTTGAGTTGATAAGTATTGGGCTTGGGTTTAGTACTCAAAACCCAAACTCGATTAATTTTTTAGCCTTTTGTTCCCATAGTAACCCGATAGCATATAATATAGATTAGGCAAAGAAAAAATATTGCTCTTTTCCACCGTGATCTCCTCTCGTTCGTCTTCGTCTCTACAAATTGAAATTGTGAATTCATAAAAGTATGATGTAAACAATAAGTTTGAACCGTAGCTTGAAATCAATCCAAAGTCACTTTATGTCAATTTTATGTAAGGCACTTTACTTTATGTTAATTTTATGCAAGGCACTTCAAAAGTTTTAGTTTGACAATGTGTATTTTGTTTATTTGTTGGCATAATATTTCACTGTTTCCCTTCAAGAAATGGAAAACAACTCGTGTCTTGATGATGAATACTCAACTCAAGTAGGATAAGCTATAACAAGACAAGTGCATTCCATCTTGATGACCAAAATTGAGTAGAAATCCATCCGATATGACAATCCGATATTTAGTACATGTCCCCCGACATATCCCCGATTTCCGCTATCCGACATGAATTTCAGCTATCCGACATGAACCCGACATCCGACATTTAAAACCTTGATTGAAAGTAGTCTAAAGTGCAGGCTATAAGAGTTAGTTTCCTCTATTTTCATTTTCTTTTTCACCCAACCCTGATTGATGCTTTGGAGTTCTGCTAGTGTTCAGTTTCTTTCATGTGTAAGAGTAATATTTAGTTAAATCTTCAATTACTTTCATTTTTCTCAGAAAGATGTTCTTTTCTTTTTATTAGTTGTATTATTTTAAATATGTCATTCATATAAGAGACTAATTAGTAGAAGCTTCAATAAACAATGACTTTTTCCATAACCACCTTTATAAATTGTGCAGCTTTTGCACCTACTTTTATGTCAATATATAACTGTAATATTGTGCGGTTGGCCTTGTTATATTGTTGATCCTAACTATCATGAATCTGTGTGTGGAGAAAAACTAGTGGCCTGCTATATAAAAAAAATTGGATTCTCTCATATGCTTGTTTGTGTACGGCATTGCAAAATAAGACCGTGATGACCTTTTACCCTGGGTAATGATAAACATTTTTTGGGATATTAAGCTGACTGTAGACTATTGCTCACTGTTTATGATAAGATGGATAAGGTTGCAAAGAATATCTGAGGAATTGGGTCCTCATTTTTAGTAGGAAATCTGCTACTCCTTTTTAAATGTGACTTCATTTCATTTTATTGAGAATTCCTGCCTGCCCTACTCTCATGCATATTGTTTTGACTATTTGAATTATGTTTAATTGGAGTTTTCCCCCAAACACTATCAATCACAGTACTACGAATCACATTTCAAGTTCTATGCAGAAGCAAGCATGGTTAAAGCCTCCTGCGTGGTCTCCTAAGCTAGAAAAATCAGAAGCTGCTCAGGAACCTTTGCCTGAACATGTCCATATACCTACTGATGGGACTGATGTATGGGAAATTGATTTCAGGCTTCTGAAGTTTGAGCGTAAAGTTGCTTCTGGTTCATATGGAGACCTGTGAGTGTTAGTAGATGGCATTATCATGATATTCTCCAAAATTTCCTGATAACAACCTGTAATAGTATGTTTAGATTTTGATTGTACTACTTACTGTTTATTTCACAGCTACCGAGGAACATACTGCAGTCAGGAGGTAGCAATTAAAGTACTTAAACCTGAGCGTGTTAATGTGGACATGCAACGTGAATTTGCTCAAGAAGTCTATATTATGAGGTGGGTTCTGACATGCTTCCACTTGGCAAGATATGTATCAGTAATGTCCAATCTTATGACCAGCTAAATTATCTCTTCATCAATCATTATGTCTCAGTTGTATAATAGGGGTTTTTTATATTGTTCCCTTAAATCTTTAATATTATGAAATTAGTCCCTCAAATCATTGAATTGCCATTTACTCACTCAAATCTGACTAGTTATTTCAAATTAGTCCCTGTAGTTAGCTATAGTTTGATTTGGAGGAATATTCTGTTTAACTTAATTTTTATGGTTTTCCGTTTATACCTCTTTGTCTAAGTTAATCCAAACCCAAATCTGCCTCTATAAACCTATTTAAGCATCATAAGAGTTTCTAGACCCATTTAAATTTGCTTCTTTACACTCATTTCTTTAATTTTTTTAGGATCTGGGAATGAGAACTAATTTATGGTATAAAATGTAATTCATTGCGTGCGCTTAACATCTAACCCAACTTGAGTTAGCAATTTAGACAGGATTACTAACCTCGGGACTAATTTGAAATAAGATTTGAGGGAGTTAACGTCAATTTCAATTATTTGAGGGACTAATTTCAAAATATTAAAGATTTAAGGACCAATATAGAAAATACCCTTTATAATATGATTGAACATACATCCTTACATTTTACAGATTTATATAACCCTGTTATACATAAATTTTTTTAATATTTTATAGTGGAATAAGATGTAAATATCCAGTTGAAAGTACAAGTTCTTTGACACAAGGTTAACATGTACATCTTTTCTTATTCAACCTGTCAGTCTGGTTAATGCAATCTGTGGGACTGATGCACAGGAAAGTGTGTGGGTGGGTGGGTGTGTGTGTGAGAGAGAGAGAGGTACTCATGTTCCTGGTTGAGAGGTACTCATGTTCCTGGTTCACATACCTGTGAGAACTATCCGCAATCGAATATTTTACTATGTAGCTCTTGCCATACGATCTGTATATATGAGACAGTAGTGAGCCAAATAAAAAGAGTTAGAGCTAACTTTATCCTTATATTATCATATTTTTTGGTGAGAATACACAAAAGATAAAATGATGGCATTCAAGAGTTATGGGAGTAGGAATAGCTAAATTTATAAAACGGGATTGTTTTTCGCATCACGATTTAAGTGCAACACATATGCTAACTTTTTTAAAACGCGCCTTCAACCTTTTTACCAGGGTCATTTATCTTTCTATTTTATAACTAATTAAAATAACAAATTTCAGTGTCTTCTACTCTGGAACTCAGCGACATCAATGACAGCAGCTATGCGTGGCCCATATGGACCACATCTTGGACTGTTTACGCAATTACTTTTTTTTCGTTACTTGAAATTAAAGCTCTGTTTCTGTGTAAAAAATTAGAAATATATTAGCGGATTTAAATATTTACGTGGTACATCTAGTTGATTATGACTGTATATATACATGAGGGTATACTTGAAAGTAATGGTAAAAGGAAGCTTCTTTTACTCTTAATGATAGGGAACATAGTGATCATCTCATAAGAAACTCCACTGTTGCCCCACTCCATGTCCTCTTCCCTAAAAAAGATTGACCTGTTCCGAATTTAGGGCACATTGAGTTCATTATGCCTGTATTAAAGTCACATGGGAGTACACTTGAAAGTAATGGTATGAGGAAACTTTTATTACTCTTGATGATAGGAAACATAGATTATGGTCATCATCTCATGAGAAACTCAACTGTTGTTCCTGCTCCATTTTCCTCTTACCCAGAAAATTAAACTTTTTCACCTGGTCTTTCCTTGATTTAGTCCCATTAACCTTCCTCCAATGACACTGATTCAGCCCTTTTCCACACAATGGAAACGTGACAAGTGATCATGCATTTACCATGAGATCACCTTTCGACATTCTTTACTCCTATTAAAGGAAACAGTACTTTTATTTCATTGCCCTTGAGGTATATATGATTGATCGTGGTCTTATATGGGCAAGGTTGTGCAATTGAGTTTTCTTTGTTGTATTACCTGAGGTGTTTATGTTCTTTATTGTCTTAACACTATTGACATACTTGAGCTGGAGAACGCATCATGTTTCTTGAACTTCCAATCAAGTTCAATTTCTCATGAGATAATATGGTCTTCCATCTAATATTTTTAAGTGAACTGTGAGTCAAACTTTCCCAACTTAGTAACTTTATGGGACAACATGTGGCGAGTGTCATCGCCACTAGCATAACCATCCTGACCATGTTTTAGAAATACGTAAGCTGCTTACAAACTGGTATAACCCATGACAGAACCATTCATGGTGTTTTGATGTTTGTTTGGCTAATCATGTAAGATACTAATATCATGCTCAATCCTTATTTCCTTATATGCAGCTAATCATGCTCCTTTGTTGGCCTAGTCTCAGTCAGAAATGTCCAAGTGGTAAGATCAATGTTACATGTAGCTGCAGTCCTTATATGTAAGTGGATTGCTCCATCAGGGCAAAGTTCAGAAGTAAATTAATGCCATGTCTCATAAATTTCCTGTGGCATTACATAAATACCTCTTGAGAGAAAATATTTCGAGAAAATATTTCAATTTTGCATTTAAGCTCGTCAATGCAATTGAAGTTGAGTTCGACAAGATTCGATTATAGAACTATAGATAAGACAATTCTTTAGTTACATTCGATGTTGAAAATGACGAAAATGGGTTATGTAACGCTTGACCTCCTGTTAAGGGTTAAGGAAAAAAACGCAAAAAAATATGACGATAACGTAGGTTATATTGTTTATTAATTATTTAAATATTTTATAAATACTAACAATTCATAATAACTTTAACACTTACAATCATCAAACTTTTCAAACATAACATCACAATTATCAAATATAAAAATATAGTATCACAATTTCTTAACAAAAGTTAGTCATATATGACTAACAACCATTCCAAAAGCATCATCAAATGATCAAATATGTTAACGTCGCCAAGTTTTAAGGCAATAAAAATAAGTCTAAAATAAACCAAACACTTCCAACTCTCGAAGTTCTTAACTTTACAACAATATTCTAATTCCTAATCAAGTTCACCACATCAACCAAACTAAACATGATTATGTAACAACAAGATTTAAATTTTGCATATACAAAGATTGTGTGCAAACTTAATTTCACAAAATCTAGTATTAGTCTAAAATTGAAAACTAAAACCTAATCAAAATCAACTAATAATTGAAAGTAATTATCTCACCAACATAATTAACCCACTAATTAATCTATGTACTCTAATTCGTGATAAATCTTAAAAATTATGTTGAAGGGTAAAGTGATTTAGGATAAATTGGCAATAGAAAATATTGGAATTTGGAAGATAATTTCAGAATCACTATTTATTTAAAGGATATAAACTGAGATGCTCAATACATAACTGAAAAAATAAAAAATTTACCTCACCGGAGTCGTAGAAGCCGCCGATAGCCGGAGGAGTTTCAAAGGAGACAATGAGTTAGGGTTTGGGTTGAAGGAAGCAAAGAGATTGCATATTCGCAGGAAGATAATAGGGTGATCAGGACTAAAAGGGGTAGGGTTTAAATGATTTGGACGGTAAAGATGCATCTACGCGTCCTAATTAAAGATGCAATTTAACCTAAAAAACCCATGTTAACTGGTCATATAACGTAACACATATTTAACGCAATATATCGTGTTTTTTCTGGGTCAAACAATTTCAGCGTTAAATGGGTGTGTTACATAACAAGAGGGCATCGTTAAGTTACAAAACGGGTTATAACTGGTTATATAACGGTTTTTTCAACACTTGTTACATTGTAGCAATTTTGGTGTTTCTCTAACCTTTTTCCCAAGGGCAGTAGTAAGGTCTAGATATTGGCATTATAGAACTATAGATGGCATGATCCACTCAGCCTCACTGGATAGTCCTACTTGTACTGCCAGAGGTAAATATAGTGTAAGATCAATCATCTATTGTTCTTTTCCCCCCCTTTTTTTTTCGAAAGGCTGTAGAGAAGCTAACCTGACATTTTTGAGAAGGTTACTACTCCTATACAGGCTAAAGAAAAATAAGATGTGATAATAATTGATATTATGTTAAAAGATCCTTAATTGATTGAAACTATATGTGTCGAGTATGTTGCACGGAAACAGGTATAGGTACGGATAGGAGCACAACAAATTTGTAAAAGGTAGGATATGGAGACACGACTATATATATTGAAATTAATAATTTAGATGAGATCAATATTGTTTTTCATTCACATGTTAGGAGAATTAAAATTCCTATAATGTTTTTGTATTTCTTTTATTATGTAGATTTTAAATTGGAAAACGGGTCCACTTTTGAACTTATTACCTAAATGACTCCTTAAAATCATATTTTTGAAGTGGGTATGTAGTATAATGAACCCGACACATGTTTAGCGAGTTTCAAGAAGTAGATGTGAAGGGTAAAATATCATCCAAAAAAGTGTATAATGAGTGTTTTAAATTAAAAAATGTGTTATATGATTACGTACACGTCTTAATAAATGTATGCATATATCCAAGGAGTGTCCAAGAACTGTCGAAAGCGGCACGGGCACGACAAGTGCCTGACATCGGAACGGGAGTCCAAGTTAGGTGTCAAGGTAACCTAGATTGCCTATGAAGGAATGTCACTTAATGTGTGATCATTTGCAAGCTCCTTGGCTATTAAACTATAAAAGTATATATCCGGTTATACTTTTATACTCCACATGCCCCCCAGATTGGGCACCTTTCAAGGCGAAACTTGGACTCAAGACAACAATATCATATATATATATATATATATATATATATATATATATATATATATATATATATATATATATATATATATATATATATATATATATATATATATATATATATATATATATATATATATATATATATATATATTAAATCGGTGTTAAATTTGTGGTGGCGAATTTGAACACAGGTTACTATGATGCCATGTCAAAGGACCTTGCCTCTACACCAACACTCTGAAGTCGTGATGAAGTTCGAGAGTTATAATTTTGTACTCTAACAAGAAGGTCTTGCTTATATAACCGATACCCTTTAAGATGTCCTGTTTATTCTTGTATGCGACAACAACAAAGTCTTTAAGATGTCCTGTTTAATGGCTATCTCCTTTAAACACTATTATTATTTCCTTTTTAATTGCTTCCAAGTTCTTAGGCCTACCTCTAGTCTTCCTTGTTCCATTAACTATAATCTTCTTACTTCTCCTGATTGGTGCATTTAATAATTAGTGGCCTCTGCGGCACATGACCAAACCATCTAAATCATTTCTCTCTCATTTTACCCTCAAAAGGAGCAACCTCTAACCTCCAACATATGCACTCATTTCTTTTGCTATCTCTTAATGTATGTCCACAAGTCTGTCATCACATTCTCATCTTTGCTACACTCATTTTCTATACATGTTTCTTAATTGCCCATCATTCTGATTTGATTCTTTTATGCCGTCAGAAGATTTGTTTTCTTTCTATTTCAACTGTATATTTGTGCTGGATATCTTCTATACGCATTTTCTTTTAGAGTATTTCTTTTTTAAGTCTGAAAATTCCTGTTTTATGTTAGAGAGAAAATGGAGGTAGTAGCAGCACAAATCATAATACTGTGCAAACATTATGCCATCCTTTCAATATCCATTTTTACCACCATAAGTCACTTCTTAAATTATTAGTTACTTCTACCTTTTGCTTTGCTTACTTCTCAAAACTTAGACCATCACCACCTTTAACCTGAAAATCATAGGCGAACTATTTATCATGAGTATTATTTCCTACACCTTCTTCATGTCTTTCTTCTCTTTTTCTGCAGAAAGGTTCGTCACAAGAATGTTGTACAGTTTATTGGTGCATGCACCAGGCCTCCTAGCCTCTGTATTGTAACAGGTACCGAGTTTAACAAATTCCAATATTGGCAGCCTTTAGTTCTTAAGATTTGCTACTGTGCGAATTAGAAGGTTTGCATATGCATTTGTATTTGATGTTGAGATTGAGAATCTATTATGTTGGTTTCTTATGTCAGAATTCATGTCGGGCGGAAGTGTATATGACTTCCTTCATAAACAGAAAGGTGTTTTTAAACTTCCAGCATTGCTCAGAGTAGCAATTGACGTTTCCAAGGGTATGAACTACCTGCACCAAAATAATATCATCCATCGGGACTTGAAGGCTGCCAATCTTTTGATGGATGAAAATGAGGCAAGTATATCAATTGACATCCTACTTAAAGGTGCTTTTTTAACTGTGATTTTATGATATTCTTGCAAACTTCAGACACAGCTTCATGTTTCTGTTTCCATAAATATCAATTCTATGCAACCACATGAAGATGGTTGGAAAAGAGATCAAGGAAGGTACATGAAAATAAAGTAAAATGTATTGCTTTACACTGTATATAATCTCTGTAACTCCTTAACTGTGAGTTCCTGCATGTCTGTTTAGGCGTATGACACTAGAACTCTGCAACTCCATCTATGTGTTCTTTTCTGCTCTAGTTTTGATGTGGTGGTTCCATTAGTTGTTATTTAACTGAAGTGTCATTCTGTGGCTGGTATCTCATGGTATGGATGCACCATGTTTACTGGTTCTGATATATTATTCCTGGGAAGAACTGGAGAACACCCAGATTTCACAAGTAGTGTCACCCTAAGTACTAACAAGTACATACTGTAGTTGTTCACCAAATGCTGGTTGGGGGTTAATGTTGTTGGCCAAGTGTGGAAATTTATGGTGATAGAAACATTTTCACAATTGTTATACTTGTGACTGATACAACTTCAGTATTTGGTATAGCTTCTGATATTATGGGAAAGATTCAGATGTCGTGGCTTATGCATCGGAGCTGTGGAAATGGTGTCTCTGTGATTTGGTGCATGGCTCCATGAATTAGCCCCTCCTTAGACCTCCCATTGTGGGTATGCATCCACTGGGCTGCCTTTTCTAGCTTCTGATGGCATCCTCATGAATATTAAAATTCTGATTGCTTCAGTTCACTGGATGCCATCTGCAGAATTTATAATTGAGAATCCAAAGTCATTTATTATTATCATCTATAAATCCTGGAATACTACCTTTTGCTGGATTTTATCGGGGAAACATCATCTTACCCACATGCACACCCACCCACGCGTGGGTGCACGCACATCAACTATTAGTTCCATTTGTCCATTTTGTGGCCTCTTAATGCATAGGAAAGAAAACTAGATCATTTCCTTTTTTGTTTGATGCATCAGTATGTTGTAGATCAAGCTTAATGGAGTGGACTTGCATTAAGTGGTACATTGTTGGAGTTGAATAATTGTACGGAAGTTGTTCCCTAAGGAGCCAAGTATACAGTTACATATACACAATGTACACACAGAATAGTACCTGCGTGTGTGTAGGTTAATTTTTTTATTTCTTGTTCTTTCAATATGTGTTTAGTTTGGTTTATTCATATACTTTTATACAGGTTGTGAAAGTTGCAGATTTTGGCGTTGCACGTGTTAAAGCTCAAACTGGAGTTATGACTGCAGAAACAGGCACATATCGTTGGATGGCACCCGAGGTACTTCTTGATATATTCTTGGTATTGGGATCTATTATCATGTAATGCGAGCATATTGGTGCTTTTCTTTTGAACATTCCATGTGATATCTCAGTCACGAGAGATTTCTAAATAATACTATGAAGCTTTGATGGTTATACTATATATCTGAAATTGAATAGCTAACATCATCTTCCCTTAGATTCTTCCTTTTGGATGCATGATAACTGTTTGGTAAAATATTTACTTAATGTTCAGGGTTTAATATGAATAATTGATGGCATATGTGTTATGTCCAGAGAACTTTTTGTATATGCTTTTATAAAGAAATTTACAGTTGAATCTAAATTTAACTAGTAAATTTGTTGGGTTGCATTTGGTTTGCATCTTGATTGGTGGCCTTTGAATTAGATTACCTGTATTTATTGGTTTTCAATGTTCTAGCTAACATATCCTAGCTAATATAATTATGGGTCACTTCAGCAACGCCACCCCACCCCAAAACCAAAACCCACAAAAAAAAAACCACACACACACAAACTGCCGAACTTTGTTTATTTCACTTAACCCCCCAGATTAGCACTGCGGACTTTGGTGACTTGTGGTAAGCACGTGACAGAGAAGGAAAATGCCCCTTAGTCTTTTGTGGGTTTTTTTTGTGACTCAGACTGAAAGTTGGGGGTTTTGGGGATATTTTTTTAAAGAAGGGCATTTGATCATGTCACTGTTAATGGGTGACAGCGTTAAGGAGGTCAGGTGGAAAAGCTTTAAGCTTTTTGGTTTTTTGTTTTTGGGGTTGGGGGTTAGTGAGATACCCCAAAGTTTAGGGGATTAAGTGGAATAAACAAAGTTCAAGGGGGTCGTGTGCAAAACCACCTTATGTTCAGGGGGTTATGTGCAAAACCCCCCAAAGTGCAGGAGGTTAAATGAAATTAGCCCTAATTTAAATTAGCTAACATAATTGTTTCTGAAGATCATTTCTTTTGGATGCATGACAATTATGTGTCAAAACATTTACTTAGCATCTGGGTTTAATATGAATAATTGATGGCATGTGTGTTATGTCAAGCTCTTTGCATATAAAGAGATTGTCAGTTGAACCTGAATTTAACTAGTAATTTAACTAGTAAAATTGTTGAGCATTTGGTTTGCATTAGAATCAGGCTTCCTTTATTTAGTGGTTTTAAATATTCTAAAAAGATTTTAAGATGTGTTCACCTGTGTAGCACTTGACTTTCTGAAGTTCATCTCTAAAGATGTAGCCTATTAATATTCCCTCTTGGAAGCATGATCTAGTTTATAAGAAACTAGTATGGTGCACGTCTGTTGCGCGTGTATACATTCTCATACTTATATATGGGTTCTAAGCAATGTTTTAAACATAGGGCCGATTTTATCGATTTATCCCCGATATATAGGGTTTGGGCTATGGCCGATACGATTTTTGCAAAAATATATCGCATATAGTTTTGGGGCAGTTTTTCCCGATATATCGGTGTAAATCCGATAAAGCGGCCGATTTCTTGTGGGCTAAAATCACCCGATTTTCTACAATTTATATTCTAAGTGAACTGGTTCAAGTTCGGAGATAAAAAAACCCTCTTTTTTCCATATTCGACCCGCATACACTAAACAAAAACAATACTATCCTATTCTATTTCGCTTCAACTAAGCAAAAAAAATTGGTAAGTGATCCTAAACATGTGTTATTTACATATTAGTATGTTTATGTTTCATTAAATGTGCTTAGATTACTTTTTAAGATATTATATTATATATGTTCACCATCCGATATCACAGTCCAATTTTTACTACTTATCCCCGATATATCCCGATAACTGGGATCCGATATGAATTTTGGTCGTCCGATATATTATAACCGATATTTAAAACATTGGTTCTAAGTGTAAATTACAATAATAAATTTCTTCATCTATTGTGTCTTTGATTGTTTCTTAAGATTTTGAAATTAGTGATATTTAGGAATGAATCTGATTTTGGCATCTCTCTTAGTATCATAGAAGCATTAATTTATCCGCACAAAGTGACCCCAAGGAAAAATGCATGAAGCTTATGGCTCTAATTGTTAGATTTTCTGAATTCTTTTGTGTTGTATTGGTATAGCCCTCATGAAACTTTTCTTATAAACATAATTGTTTTGAAAAGTTCGTTAACATTTTTAGAGTATCTAAATATATAATTTTATCCGACTATGAGCCCCACATACAGTTTTATCCCATTGAGAGTCTCCCTTATACCAAAAGATTTAACTTGAAGATTATATATATGATATAATAGTGAACCATCTATAAACAAATAAATTGGCATATCTACCTACTAAATTATAGCTTCTAAATCATACTAAACAAATACTAAAAGAGATAAAAAGAAATGAAATTTATATGCTTACCGCACACAATTTATATATATACATTGACATTTTATGTAATTCAAACATGAATTGCAATATAAATTTGGACAAAGTTATTGAGTACTACTCACAAACAAAGTGCAAAAAGAAAAAAAATTCAATATACTAATCACAATTATTTGTAAATGTTGGACAAATAATTCCCAATTAAGAAGCAGATCTATCATGAATAAAAATTTGATTTGATGTACAAACTAAAATAAAGATAATCTACACTAAATATAGAAGACAAATAGAAAAAGACAAAGAAATCAGAACTCATTCACCATGAATTTTTTGCACATACATATAAAGAAATAAAATAAAAAGCAAAATATTAAAGAACTCTCCCATTTGCACTTCAGTTATCAATTCACTGTATTAATATCACATGCTCTCAACCCCATTAATAAAACAAGAGCATATATTCCTTAATAGCAACAAAATGTCAAAATCAATTCTTTTCTATAAATATCAAAAGGAATAAAAATAAGGTTTACTTACCAATACCTCCTAGTTAACATCTAAGATGAGAACAAATAATGAAACGCTAATTCTTCTCTTTTATCCCTTCTCCAAATTTCTCATAAAATTCATATTTTCCTGGAACAACATTACATCACCCCTTTTTCCTCTCTCTCCCCCCCTCTCTCCGCACTGAGAAGTTGAGGAAAATGGTTCTTTTAAACCGATAAGATATAAGATGAAAATTTTGAGAGGATAATCTGGTTAATTTACAAAATTAAAATTTTGTCTATTACATTTGTTCCCAAAAATGGACTAATATATTCTCTATCTAAAGTCATAAAACCAGATCATATTTTACATGCAAGCTTTTAAACATAAAACAATCAATTTACAGTAATAATAAGATTTACATTAATATACGTATGCTAACAATATAATTTACATATCGATTTAGATTAACATTTACTCATAAAACTTGAATATGATTTACATTAAGCTTCCAAAAACTTAAATATGATTTTAAGAAGTTTTATTAGGGCATGTACTCAATATAACAATGACGTTTTGACCTCATTGTCATCCGACCTAGCATCAATAGTAGCTTGTGGTGGTACCGTGGCGCTTTCGTGACAAGCGGCGGTGACTATGCTGGAGATAGGCGTGAAGAGAGAGAGAGAGAGAGAGAGAGAGAGAGGGAGTAGGCTTTTTTCTTTGGTGTTGGATGGATGATGGGTTTGTGAATGAATTTGTTTGGTTTAATAGGTATGATTGTTAATGGGAGGTTTTAAGAAAAATATAATTGATTGATTTAATAGGGGATTATGAAAAGAATTCAAAGAGATTTATTGTCAACAGTTAACGGAGGAGAGTTATGAGTGGATAATAAAATGAAAAATTGATGGTAATTAATGGGCAGGTTAGTAAAAATGAGTATGTATGTGTTATGAGTGGATAATAAAATGAAAAATTGATGGTAATCAATGGGAGGTTAGTAAAAATTAGTATGTATGTATCTTCATGTATGTATGTATGTATGATGAATGAAAATTGGTGGTAATTAGATATGAAAAATTGAATAGATGTGTCTTTATTTATATATGGACGGATGTCTCGAAGGTATATTGGGAAAAAATGTTTAACATAGACCCCCTTTTATAATAGTATAATTACAAGAACTGTATAGGAACATGAAGTGACACAGGCTTTAGCAATTTATGTTCTTATATTTGGACTATAGGAATGCCATATTTTGGCTCTTGCTCTTGTACTACCTCACAGAAGTGATTTTGGTAAGTAGTACAAACATATTACCATCATCCATTTTCTTTCAGTTCTAGGTAATTTGATTGGTTGCTCCTTTGGGTGCACATCACAAAGAAAAGGTCATGTCTGTTAACCAATTGACCTCTCTTATAGTTAACTTACTATGAAGGTATCTCAGTTCATGAGATGGTTGTAAAGCTTATTCAATTCTTTTGTTATCCATAGTACGGTCACAAGTTTGACCTGGCTTGAACCTGAGTTGAGCACGATCAGGTGCCTAATGTTTTGATCAAACCTGATAATTCATTCATTGAAGTTGTTTTGGCTTTGGTTGTCTCGGCTATTCCAATTAAACATACATGAGAGCACCTGCATCCACAAATGTGCAGGGGGAGGGATTAGCAAACAATGTGTCCCTACTTTAAGTCTCAGATAGAGAATACAATAAGCTTTTCTATTCTCTCAATGCACAAATTTGGTTTCTGCTATTCCTTGGTGGTCAGAGCTGATGTCCCTTGTTGGACAAAGCTGATGTCCCTTGGTGGTTAGAGATGGCAGGGACAACCAGTGTCGGTCTACATTAAATTATGGAGTTCTCAGCTTTTCAGATATGAATACCATAATTACATTAGAAGAATGTTTTGTGCGGATATAATACAGATTGTTTCCGTTGAGCATCATGTTTCTTATGGGTATAAACATTTTATTTTTGGTATATCAAGAAGTACTTCTGGTATCATATTCATTATATTCAGTAGTTCCTTTCTACACAAACTACTGCATCTGCATGCTGTGTTTTGTTCTATTTCATCCCCCCGTGGTGTTTTTTATTTGTTTATACAATTCATTATTCTAATGAAATCTTCTGTTCTAATTTTTCTTCATTAAGTGATTAACTTTTTGCACATTGGTTTGAGATAATGCTTGTTCAATCCAAAATGTTCTAAGCGGTTTAACTTCCTACTGTAGGTCATTGAACACAAGCCTTATGATCACAAGGCTGATGTTTTTAGTTTTGCAATCGTCTTATGGGAACTGCTTACAGGAAAGGTAATGCGTCATTTGTTCGGCTTTATGATAGTCCAGCGGTTGTGCTTTCTGTATATTGCTGATACGTGATACTTTTTGCAATTTTTTCTCAGCTACCTTATGAATACTTAACACCATTACAAGCAGCTGTTGGTGTTGTCCAAAAGGTATCATTCCTATCCAGTATAACCATTAATGTATCAGTAGTATACCTGTTGTCACTTGTTCTCAATACTGTCTCAGTCAATTGTTACCAAAATGCACTTTACGAGTTATTGTTAATCTTTCAGTTTAAGAATAAGAGAAGTTATCTGTCTCTCATTTTAGAAAAAATTCTGTTATTATTTGGTTTTAGTAGTTTATTTGTTCAAGTATCTTCAATTCTGTATTAAAAACATTAAACTTGTATGGTTGTTGAAACCAAAAACTTTCAAATTGAACTATGCGAAACTCTAATTAACCAACTAATCTTGCCCAAATTCAGTTCTTCTATTGTTTGTGTGCTAATAAAATAAAACGTGTGATAGGTAATCACAAATCATAAGACAATGTGCATCTGCAATAACTCTCTTTTCAATCACAATTGGTTTTAGTAGTTTATTTGTTCAAGTATCTTCAATTCTGTATTAAAAACATTGAACTTGTATGGTTGGTGAAACCAAAAAACTTTCAAATGAACTATGCAAAACTCTAATTAACCAACTAATCTTTCCCAAATTCAGTTCTTCTATTGTATGTGTGCTAATAAAATAAAACACGTGTGAAAGGTAATCACAACTCATAAGACAATGTGCATCTGCAATAACTCTCTTTTCAATCTCATCAAGATTTAAAACATTTGGTGGCCTCAATTATCCATTATTGTCTAATTGGATATCTCAGATAATTTATTCTACTGTGGGTTGAATTCACAAGGGATGTTGATGCTAATTGAATATACATGGCATCCAAATTCTAGTGTATTCAATTGACATTAGTGTTTGCTGTAGATTTGAATGGCTAGTCTTCTTGCTTTCTCCAGGGTCTAAGACCTACAATCCCAAAGCATACTCATCCTAAACTTGCTGAACTACTCGAAAAGTGCTGGAAGCAAGATCCTGCTGGAAGGCCAGACTTCTCAGAAATCTTACCAGTTCTCCAACTTATTGCCAAAGAAGTAAAATATCGAATTCCATTATTCACTAGTCTCTACAAAGTCGATATGCCTACTGATTGTTACCAATAAACTTTTATACAGGTTGGAGATGAATCAGAGGAGAGACGCAAAGATAAGTCATCTGGTGGATTCCTGTCAGTTCTCAGGCGAGGCCATTGATCAGAGAGATGCTTTTCCTCAAACAGCTTGCATTAGATTCTCATCATGCACGAATATCCCATTCTGTCTTTGAGGCCAACCTGGAAATGTACAGTATATTCGTTTATGACCTAATTCTAAAATTTTGAGGGTGCAATTCTTTTCTGGTTCTGCTTTGATCTTTACGAGTTCCTCCTGAATTGCTTGGTGATTAAGGAAGACCATATGCACACAAACATACGAAGGCGCTGATCATTTCCTTTGAACGAGTTAGTGTTGTTCAGTGGCTTGTGTCCTGTTTTCCCCCCTCTTTTGTTTAATTATTTCCTATGTTTCCATCTTAACCATCTCTCTCATGCCAATGAGTGTGAATGTAACTGCCATTTTTTTCCCTTTTAATGAAATGTAAAAGTGAAAGAACTATGGCGTATAGTTGGTCCAAAAGGATCGTGAACAAGCTTAAATTCTTTGAGATTGATGTAACACTAGTCAGCATCGGTTAACATAGTTGGATTCTTTGAAATGTGCGAACTAATGGCAGCTACTTAGTAATCCTACTGCTGCAAGAAATTTTGAAAAGTTTAGAGTGACTAAGTTCTGAGTAAAACATATTTGTTAAGAGTTTACTGCATCTGTAACATGCTCATACTTTCAGCCATTTGCTTTATGTAACAGTCTACTTACAACCGGAGCATTTACACTTGCTTTACCTTGCTGATGTAGTTTTTGTTCTATAGCTTTTTAACTTCTCTTTCTTACTTTGTCGGGTCCTCTTGACTGTTGTTAGAGCTTGGTAGCAGAATCGTTAGACCAGTGAATTTTCTCCCAGTGATGAATCAGGCATTGGATAAATTACCCTCTTGAATTTTCTTTACTTGATGGCCAGGAGCAGCCAACTCATCCGTCCTGTGAATTGGTCTCATAATTTGGGTCCCAAAAGAATTATTCATTCCAAAAAACAGAGCAACTGAAATCTCACCTGAAATCTCGTTACGGGTAGGACACAACAATGCCATCCATAACCTTGAGAAAGAAAGAAGAAGAAGAAGAAGGAAAAAAAAAAAAAAAAAAAAAAGAGGAAGAAGAAGAAGAAAAAAAAGGGAGATCATCACAATCCCAACGACCCAAGGCATGAGAATGAACCTAACAATGAAGGTTACGGATCCACAAATCATTAGGGCAAGCAAAGCTCTGTGGTCGAACGACGAAGCTCGCCGAGTCGGGTGCACTTGATTTAGATATGGCTCGGATATGATACTTACCATATCTATATCCACTTACCAATCATGACTATGGATATATGTATGTTTCGGTAAGGAAAATTCATATACATATCCGCTAAAATCGGATATGAATACAGATATACATGCGGATATATAAGTGAATACACATGCAGATACAAAACAGATATGAGAAAAGAATACAGTTCATGTGATGCAAGAGAGTTCATTAATATGTTCGTTATAACAGTATGACCAATATATAATCGGATATTTTGGATTAGGATCTAGATATTTCACTACATAATCATATCCTATCAGTTATAGATTTTAGTAATCATCTCCGTATCCTAACAGATATGGATACAAATATTTCCTCGAATACATATATTTCTGTGCACACCTAGTAGATAGACCTCAAAATTCTTCCTTCTCCTCGGATACATATATTTCTGTGCACACATAGTAGATAGGCCTCAAAATTCTTCCTTCTCCGATCCGACTTTTGTAAATTTTGAAAGGGTGCTTGTTAATTTTTTAGGAGCTATTTGCAAAATTAGAAAATTTTAGGGTGTTTTTGCAAATATTTTTAGAGGCTTTTCACAAGTTCTGAAACTCTTAGAGGTTTTTTTGCAAAACTCTTTTAGGGGGCTTCCAATAATTTCTGAAACTTTCATGGTTTTCTTTGCAAATTTCTTCCAGGGACTTCCCACAATTTCTCTTCAGGGACTTTTTGCAACTTCTAAAAAATTTTCGGGTATTTTTTGCAAAATTATTTTAGGAGTTTCACGCAATTTCTAAAAATATTAAGGGGTTTTTTGTAATTCTTTAGGGTTTTTTTTGCAATGTGTAAAAAACTTTTAGAGCTTTTTGTAAAACTCGTTTAGAGGGCTTTTCTTAGTTTTTAAAACTATCAAGAGGTTTTTTTGTAAAACTCTTTCAGGGGCTTATCTCAGTTTCTAAAACTTTCAGAGTTTTTTAAAATTCATTCAGGGGCTTTTTTGCAATTTGAGAAACTTTTGGGGGGGTGTTTCTAAAATTCTTTCAGGGGTTTTAGCAATTCAGAAACTTTAGGGGTTTTTTGTAAATTCTTTAAAGGCGCTTTTAGCAATATCTAAAACTTTCGGGTTTTTACAAATTTCTCTATGATTTCTTACACAAAATTTGAAACTTTAGGGTTTTGGCAAATTTTGACAAGGGATTTTGTAATTTTTGAAAACATCAAGGTTTTTTGAAATATATCATTCACGGGCCTTTACGTAATTTCTTAAATGTTTAGGGGCTTTTTATAAATTTTTTCAGGTCAAGTTTTGCAAATCTTTTAGCGAATTTTTGTAATTTCTAAAATTTTCAGGGGGTTTATGTAAATTTCCTAACCCTAACCCTAAGCCTTACCTAACACTTTTGACCCTAGCCCTAACACTTTCCAACCCTAACCCTTTCTAGCCCTAACCCTAATCTAACCATAACCCTAACCCTCACTCCTAACTAACCTTAACCCTAACACTTTTGTTAGGGCTCTATTTGCAATTTATAAAATGTTTAGGATTGTTTTTTAAATTTTCAATGGAGCTTTTGCAATTTTTGAAACTTTCGGGAGCTGTTGTTAAGGTTTTCAGCAGGTGTTTTGTAATTTTGGAGACTTTTAGGAGGCTGTTTGAAATTTTTTCTGGTGTTGTTTGTAAGCTTCTAAAATTTTTAAGAAGTTATTTGTAATTTTCAAATTTTTACAAGGGGCATTTATAATTTTTCAGCTCTTTAATTAATATAAATATTGTTAATTACTACACAGGATGTGGGAGGAGAAAAGTGATATGCAGTTTGAATCCGAATTAGATGATGATTCAAAATAAATGTAATTGAATACATCACCAGTTCGCTCTTAATCTAAAGACCGTTGTCTTGGCCCCATCAAATCAAAATATGATAAAAGGCGCTTCCTCAACCCAATACCGCCGGTCAGTCCCCTCTTCTTCTTCAATTCCCGCCGCCATTGCTAATTTCCTTCGAAACTCTATGAAAACTCTCAGAACTACTCGTCTTCTGAGCTCATCCCCATCTCTCTCTCTCCGACTCCAACTACCCCTCCACCTCCACTTCCGCCTACTTTAACGGCGAAGACCTCTCTCTTCCTGATTCCTCCCATAACCTTAACCCGAGGCTCGTATGGAACAAAACCTATTGGGAAGAAGCTGATCACCTTCTATCTGCTCCACGAAATGTTCAAGAAGAAGAAGAAGATGATGGAGAAGATGATGAGGAGAGAAGCTTTCTTTGTTGGACAGTCACGAGTCATACTGTACAGACATTTGCGCTTATATATGGTCGTTTTCTTTGGGATGATCCCCTTTTTTCCAAGTCATTCTGCAGACACTAAGCAGTAATTTGTCGCTTCATGTAATAAGAAGAATCCAAACAATGCATTGACAACATGATAACTAATACAGGCCTTGAAAAACTAATTTAATCTCTCGATCTCCGCTGACGTTTGAGCGTATGAATGAGACTCATCGAGGAGGGTTTAGCCGGAACACGTGACGCGGCGAGGCACCATTGCATCTTCGGTACTAGAAATTCTCAAATATACCACCTACGGCAACTATTACTACTCTTTTTATTACTTACCCTACTCTACTCTTTATGGCGGGCTACTTTTATTATCTTTTTACTACTAGAAAAACAACTAAAGATATTTTAAACCATATAAAACTTAAACCTGTGTGTTAGGGTCCACCTGTATCATATTATTGAACCATTTTACCTCATTAAGCCTTGTTGACATGGATCACCGTGTAGAGATCCGCTTTTTTTCTTCAATTAAATGAAGAAAATTTATAACTGAAGAGGGTTTCAAGGGGGGCTTTTAGTTTAATTAATTGTATTTAAGATGGAGGTTATGGAGCTCAAAAGCCATAGGAACTTTATAAAACCAGTCCTCATGATCTTATTTCTAAAGAAACAAACTTGAGAACCAGAGAAAGGACGAAGAGGGTGAAGACCAGCTTCTAAGAGGTCAGTTTGTTTTTGTTTATTTGGTTTTGTGTTAGAAAAATACCCTTTTCGGCCTGATGACGTCATCTCCGGCGATGTTTGATGATCTCCGGCCAATCCGTGGTCGAAGATTTCGCCGGAGGTGCTCATCCTAGCCACCAAACCAAATTCCAGTATATATAATGGGTTCAGGAACAAAAAGAAGGGAGAAGGATCAGATTAGGGGGAACAAGAAAAGAAAAATTAATGTTAGGTCCTAGAGATATAATAAATTGTTTTAAGTCCAAACGCCACTTACGGAGAGGTTTCTACGGAAATCAAATTATGCCAAATTTCCCTTTAGTCCTATATATTCGGAAATACTGTTTTCAGTCCAATATACTAAAAATTGAGAGAAAAAAGAAGCCCTTAGTGGGATATCCATGAATAAAGAATTGTTAGATATGTTAAGGACAGTTTTGTGTGTGTTTGGTATTAGAAAGTTTATACCTATTGTATGCTTATAGGTTGATCGAGTAGTAGGTTTTGGAGCACGGTTCTCCAAAAGTATTGAAGATTCTTGAGTTAAGTAAATTTCTCCTCATTAGTTATTTTAATATAAAAATAATGTATAGATTATATATTGTAATGTTACTTTTGTAGAATAAATATTGGATCGACATGTTATATTTTGTTCTTGTATAAATAAAACAAATTAAAAGAACTTGGTATTGTGATTATTTATCTTAGTTATAAATATAATTAGTATAATGAAAGTTATCCAAAATATGTTATCAAATATATTGTTCAAATTTATCATTCATATGGAAATTTCTGAAGAGTTTATATTTGATGAAAATATTTATTTGTTTTAAATCATGAATGTCTTATGTTCATGAAATTGACATGAGAAAAGTTTGCAAAAGCGTTTAAGCATTTACCTTGCTTTTCATACAAGTGAAAATTGCAAGTGATTTTTTGAGTGAAAAGAATTTATTTTTAAATGTTTAAATTCCTCAGAAGTCCAGTATGGAGTGAAGTGATTTGTTTAAGCCTACCATATGGTATCGAATGTAACCGACTAGTATTAAAATATCCTTTTTTGCAAAAAGTAAAGTGGCCTAACGGCAACCTATAGTAGTACTAGGTACATTTTATTCTCGGGTTGACCTATAGTGATTCGATGCGCATTTTCATACTATTAGACTATAATTTTCATAGCCTTAGTGTGATAACTGAGGAAGTTTTGCCAGTGTGATTTTAGATCGAAATTTATAGATTTTAAGTATTTAGTACTCAAATTTTAGTTGTTTTCAATAATTTGTTTTTCTTATAACATTGTCTTATGTAGTAGTTGGAAAATTCTTCTTTTCAATGTCTTAAATGCTTCTTACATCGTTCTTTATAATAGCTTACTTAGTAATTTTTGAAACTTGTTTGATCCTCTAATGATAAGTTATCTGCTCACCGAGTGTAAACTCACCCTATTATTTTTCAATCTTTTTCAAATGAAGATTAGATAATTGGAGGTTTGAGACATGAGAATGATCTATTAGAAAGTACTTTGATGCTAAGAGTCATAGTTTTTTTTAGATGCTTTATGTTGATGTAATAAGAATCTTTTGGCTCATTAGAGTGACCTTGATGTAGTTTTGCTTTGAGACTTCTATATGTCTATAATATTTATTTATGTCAAATTTTATTTATAATATGGAAGTATACCGCAGGCTAGGTACATGCTATTCCATGTGTCGCCGTTGTTACATATCTCAAAATGATGCCGCACATTTTAGGGGCGTGACAATTTGTGGTATTAGAGCTTAGGTTTAAAAGTCCTAGGCTTAGAAGTTTATAGCTAGTAGTCTTTGCAAACAAGTTTTAGAGTTGTTTGTAGTGATTGCTGACATATTGTTTGTTAGCTTTATAACTAGATGGCTTGGAACAAAACGAGCACTCCTTCAACTTGGGAGAGTGATCTGAACCATACTTTGTGGCAAATATTTGGAGGTAGAAATAAGTGTGGATTTGGTTCTCAAGTGAATCAAAAGGATGCAAATGCTATGTTGCTGGTGATGCAAAATCTCACCACTGTGATGCAAAATCACCAACAAAAAATTGACCAACAGCAAGAACCTTGAGACAATGATCATCCTCGTTTATGAAGTAGTATGACGGAGTTTAAGAGACATACACCCCT